>VZTY01015431.1:296187-321179 GCA_013400935.1 Turnix velox
CACGTGGGTTTGACAGACGCTCGGCGGCAGACGGGGCGGCAGCGGTGGGAGAGAGAGCGGCACCGAGTGGCTCCGAGCGGCCGCTCTGCTCCCCCCGCCGGCGGAGGTGGCGGCAGGTCCGAGGGGAAGAGGCCGGGCCGGCTACCTGTCCGTCCGACCGGCTGCCGGTGGGCTCCGCCTAGTGTGGGTGACCCTGGCTCTCCACAAGCGGCCGGGAAGAGGGGAAGGCTTTTCCCGGCGGCGAGCATCGGTAGTGTGAGGAGCGGCTGAGGGAGCCGGTGTTGCTCTACGCAGAGGACGCTGAGGGGGACACACACCTTGTCTCTCTCTGTGGAGAGGGAGTCAGTCCTCTCTGCCAAGTTGCAAACGATCAACCTTAAGTTGCACCAGGGAACTTAAGGATGACTATTAGAAAAACTTCTTCACCAAAAGCATTACCAGACACGGTAAGAGACTGCCCAGGGAAGTGGCAGCATGACCATCCCTGGAAATACTTAAATGGCAGATAGACGTGATGCTGAAGGACATGGTTTAGTAGTGGTTTTGTTAGTGGTAAAGCTGACGGTTGGACTTGATCTTGAAATGTCCTTTCCAACCTATAATTCCATGTCTGATGCATCTGGTCAAACATCCCAAATAAATACATGGCGAAGATTTGCCTTTGCAACCACTTTGTTTTTCAAAGTGTCTGCCCAAGACCTGGACAAGGGAAGGTGTTTATAGCCCCGGTCCGGCTTGCAGGAGGGTCCTCAGTGGCCTGGGAACTTTCTGACCCACAACCATGACAGGAGGAGAGCGTCTGCACCAGGGCTGGGGGGACAGATGGAACAGCAACTTCCTTTTGAGCACATTGTGGAAGTTTTTCAGCACTTCCAAACTTACGGAGGGGGCTGTGGGGTTTGCGCTTTCTCTGGGGCATTTAGATCTGTGGTGGTACTTTCACATTGCCACCTTCAAGGAAGGCTGGCAAATATTTCATAATGGTGAGGAACTAGATGTCTGTGTCTCATCCCTCTAGGAGAGATGGAGGCCAGCCGAGGAGTAGTGGACAGCCTTCCTTACCCAAAGTCTCTTGCACTGAAATGTTCCTGTAAATACAAGCCATTCCACATGTTTTGGGGAATCAACAGGAGGTGAGCTCTGAAAGTCCTTGACGGGGTGGAGTTGAAATGGGTGAGCCCCTGGTTCCTGGAATGGCTTGGCAAAGTCAGGCTCTGCTGTTGATAAAGGATTTTTCCCTTCTACGGTCAGTTTGGCTCATCTAGCAGCCCTTATGCTGGACATGGAGCAAGCTCAAACTCTTACAAACTATACAAGAGTGCAAACCTACCTTGGTACTGTAGATCACTTAAAACGCAGTGGCCGTGGTCCCCTGAGGATGACAGAGCAGAGTAGTGTAAAGTAGGAGAGGACAAAAAACTGAGAGGAGGGGAGCAGCAGTTGTTTGTGATTGCCTAAGCCTGTCTGTCTTTGAATTAGCAGCACCAAATCTTCACCTTTCTAAGATCATCTTCTTCCCTTGGTGGACCGTGTGGCCTTGAAGAAGAAATGCTCAAGGAAATACAGAGTTGAGGTCCCTGGCACAACTGATGGTTGCATTTATGCAAATGCTGTCTAGTTGTCTGTCCAACTGGTGTTGGAAAGCACATAATATCTTGTTTTCCAAGGAAACTAAACAGGAAACTCAGCTCTAGGTATTCATCTAATCATCTCCAGACAATCGATTCATCAGATGGCTTCAAACTGTCTATGGTGGAGAACATTCAGTATCCAACCAAGCATATTAAAGTTGGACTGAAGTACAAATCCTCATGTAGATGCAGGGATCTTGGCTGCCTTGTGTTGCTTGTTCACTTGCATCAAGCTCTGTTACCTGCCACTGTAGATGTAGCCTGTGTCTATGCTTATGTGTAAGTCAGTGAAAGTCTGCATGGTCTGTCCCTTCCTTTGAAGCCAGTCACAAAGCTTTTGAAGCCAAAGCATTCATTTGATATTATATTCTCTCTCCCTGAGACAGTGTTTTGGGAACTGTTTTGCCAGTAACTAATTTCTTCCTGATAGGAGTAGGTGTTGTGGGCAGTGAGATCATTCCTTCTTGACATAGGTTTGAAAACTACTTATAACTGTAAATATGGAAAAGCTTTGTTTACAACTCTGTATTTTTACTTATATTCTCAGTAACATGTTCCTGTTTTGTTTCAGTTTAGACGAATTATTTTTTTTTAGGGGAAAGAAGCATTTGACTCTGTTCTTGAGTCAGAGGGAAGCCCCAAAGCCACTTGTAATGTATGATTTTAACTTGGCGCTTGAAATTTTCAGCTGAGCTGTTATTTGAGGACTACCTCCTCTCATTCCTGGCAAAAACAAGCCACCATGAAATTAGAGCTTCCTGAATCAAAACATTTGAATAGTAAGTGTGTGGCTCACAGTACTAATTACAAAGCATGCATATGATTAATTACTTTGTCACAAAATTATGTTGAGTCCTGGGAATATTAAGACACATGAGAAGTTTAATGAAGCTTAAGAGTAGCACATCCATTTTGTTATGTGTTCATAAGGCAGCTGATACATTTAAACTCCACTAGATTATGAATCAGGCCTCTTACATCTGTAATCATTTTCCATCAGATTGGTCACTTAGGAGCTCTGATTAACTTTTTATCTTCCTGCTGCCCAAAGCAATAGTACCGGTTTGGGTTTTTTTCAAGAGTGGTTTACATTTTCCTTCCTGACATACTGGAATGTCCTAAGCAATGCTCTCTTGAGTCCAGTATATTAAAATCACTGAGCTTATCTATTAAACTGTTTGGCTATGTTTTAAGTTTGTCTGCTTCCCATTCACCTCTTCTGTTTATGAGATAGATGAGTGTAGTTTTTGTGTGCTTCTCTTTCAGCTCTGGTTGTATTTGCTACTCAGATTCATTTCAGAAACAAAACTGTGTTTGGAACTAAAGAACTATGATGGTTTCTCACATCTTGAAGTCAGTAGTTTGCTCAGATGATGAGCTGAGGAAATGGGTCATTTTAGCTGTCTTGGGCAAAAAGCAGTGATTACTAATAATTTCCTTTCTAGCACATTTTCTGTTACACTACATTTCTTACTCATATACCAAACACTGTCTGTTTATTTAATGGAATAAAAAAGACACAGAGAGGACATCAGGAAATAATTAGACATCAGTCTCTCTGCTCTTGACAGAAAAATTATCTGGTACAGAAAATTCTAAGATGGAGGCATCTCACTGGAGAGGTCCATAGCAATCAAGTATAGTGCTGAAGTGTGTTACAGTATAAGCAATGAAACATTACAGAATCACAGAATGCTAGGGAAGGGACCTTTGGAGCCTTTGGAGATCATCTAGTCCCTGCCAAAGCACCACACCTAGAGCAGGTTGGGCAGGAATGCACCTAGGCAGATTCTGAGTATTTTCGGAGAAGGAGACTCCACAGCCTCTCTGAGCAGCTGTGGCACATCAAAGTAAAGGAATTTTTTCTTGTGTCGAGATGTAATTTCCTGTGTTCCAGCTCGTGTCCATTGCCCATTGTTCTGTTACCTGACACCATGAAGGGAGTGTGGTCTCATCCTCTTGACACCTGCCCTTTATATTTTTATAAGCATTGGTGAAATCCTCTCTCAGTCTTCTCCAAGCTGAACAGACCCAGGTCTCTCAGCCTTTACTCATAAGAAAGATGCTCCATTCCCGTAATTATCTGTGTGGTCTGATGCTGAACTGTCATCAGTACTTTCTTGTCTTCGTTGAAATGGGGAGCCCAGGACTGGGCACAGTACTCCAGTATCAGAAAACTCCCTTGATAGCAAAATGTGTCTGCAATTGCTACTTAAGCAGCAGGGTCAAAGTCTGAAAGTGACTCCAGTAGCAGATCGTATCAGGGCAGAGCACACTATCTTTAGTTACAAGGTCAGAAGTCCAACATGTAGATCAGCAAATGAACTTTAACGTTTGTTAGTGACCCAGTCCTTCTCTGAACTGAAAGCAGGTCCCTAAATGCAGGTAGAAGATAGGAATGTTCTGATGACATCATAACGATGCTTCTATTTTCGTGTTAAGGTTGCTACTAATTACCCACTGAAGAAAATTTCTCTTTTACCATTTTTGGTCTTTTCATTCCCAGTGGACTCTTTAGTTGTCACTGCTGCTTTTTGTAGCTTCTTTCTCTCTTCCTAACCTTGTGTTCTATCTAGGATTTTTTTTTTTTTTTTTACTTACAGCCCAGCAATTGGGAAGCCCTCATTACATAAGTAATTCAAACTAGTAGATAACAAAATCTGTGTGCCTTGGGTTGGAATAGGGACAATGACAACTTTCTTTTCTCATCTGCTATCTGATAAAGTAAAAGGACATCTCCACAGCCACAATTTCCTTCTGTCTTGAGTTGTTCCTCCTGCTGCAACAGCTCTTTATATAACAATAACTAAAACAATGAGATCACCATTTGAAAATGTGAAACTATGACTGAATGCTATTGTAGGATTTCTTAGGATATAGACCTTGTGCACATAGTGAAAAAAATTCATATTCATATTTAGTATTGAGGAATACAAAGCAAAAATCATCTACCCACTCATTTTTTGTAGAGGACTGGCCAGATGCAAAGCTCAGTCTTAGTGATGCTGCTGAAGGCCCCTTCTTTCCCCAGTTCTGCAGAAAGCCTGTTGTATGAGCCTATGAAAAAAGTTTCCTTCCCTGCAGGGCAAAAAGAGAGCAGTACACACAACATTTTCTCTTCCTAGCTGTAAATTATGTCCCTGAAATTACTGTGAGTTGTGCAGAAAGCCATCATCTCAAAGGGTCCCCTTGGAATCCAGGGGCACTATGTTCTGTGCTTGGCCATGACTTCTACCTTATTGCATGACATAATAGGGAAGTCTCAAGAAATGCCACAGGAAGAGCCTGTATGTTTATATAACATTTTAGCATGTGAATGTGTAGAGCTGAATAGCAAAGATCAGAAAACAGCCAAAGAAGCTGGGGTTGTCAGTCAGACGAATATCTGACTATTCCGATTCCAATTTAGATATAGCCCTGTGTGAAGAATAAAAATGGTCTTTACAATTCTATGTCCCCTTCCTAAGGCCAGTCTGCTCTGGCCACTGCTGACCTGTCAAGTCAGGTATTAAGGACAGTGTCCCTGCCAGAAGCCTGTGTCTTTCTTTTTTTGGCTGGCACAAGTGCACATAAAATGTGCTTTCCAGGTTTGATGCTTTCCAGCTGGTGAAGCTTGGAGAAGCCTCCTATTAACACTTAGTAGGCCAAGATAAGAAGAATGTTGGATTTCAGTGGCACAAGCAGAGCCTGGGGCAGTCAGAAGTGCCGGACTCGTTTTTCAGGTGAGAATCTAAGTGCTATGTCCTGTCAGCTGCAGCAGGGGAGCAGTCCAGGACATGTCTTCTGCCACAGGCCGCAGAAATGTTGTTTGGCATAGACTTCTCATCTTCATAACAGTGCTCCACTGCTCGCTCAAGCTCATGCCAGAGCCAATCTCAGTTGTATGTATAATATGCTTCAGAATTTATTAATAGCCTGATTTGTATTTTGGGCAGTTTGGGGTCCAAAACTGTTCATATTCTTCTAAAAGAATGTGGAGCACTGGACTGTAGCAGCAAGGAGGCAGTTGGTGGGAGCAGCTGGTTGGGCATCTCTGCTGGCAGGGAGATGCAGCAATGTCTAACTGCAGCTCCAAGCACTAAGACAATGCTGTGCTGCTTCTTAGCAGATTAATCAAAATAGCTCCTACTTATAGCACTGAAGTTGTGTAAATGTGAATATAGCACTGCAGGATGCTAACCGACCAGGCTCTGCTTGGGTTAAGGATTTCTCTCTTTCAGGTGCTTGTAGGGTGGAATCTGCCCTGAGGGATCCACCTGAGTGCTTATGCTACAGATGGGGGTGCATTGTCCACACATCAGGCCTGAGGCTCCAGCATTGTCTTGAGATCAGAGAGAGAGAGAGAAAGCATCTCATCAAAGCAGACATATACAAACGTTGTGTTTGCTCAGCATGGGAGAGATTAAGTCTTTAAACACAGGCGGTTTTCTTTATGAAGGGTTTTATCCTTCATGTTTTCGAAATTTCTAATAAGCACAAAGCCTTAGCAACAATGTCAAGTTACAAAGGTCAATCTTTATGACTTTGTGCATCATTGAAACAGCAATCAATAATAGACCTTAGCTGCCTGAAGAAATAATTGTTGAGGTTGAACACCATTTAACTAAAACTTGTAGGAGGTGCTGCTGAATTTCTGTTCCAGATTTTTCACATTCTATGTTGGTTTATGATGTTGAGCTCAGTAATTAGATTAATTGCTGAGAATATGTGTAAATGTTTCAGAAATAGGCATTTATGAGCCTGTGATTCTTTATGCTCTTCATTTTTTTTAGAAGGGGGTCTGACTTGCCAAATATGGCTTCTGTGTTATTTCAGTAATGATGAAAATAGTCTCTGTACAGCACTTAGAGTAATGAGAAATCTAATGTTTTTTTTTTATGAAAAGACAGTAATGCACAAATGCATAAGCATTATTTATTAGTGCTTGTCTGACTGAAAATGCTACAGTAGGTGCATGCCTAAAGCCAGTATTCTTTTAGTATTCTAGAACTTAAAATTAGTGATTCTTTAAAATGTACAGTATTGCTTTTGGACATCTTAAGACAGATGCTACTCTCTGGCAATCTAACTACAGTGTTTGATAAAATTAACTTATTTTAGGGGAATACAATTTTGTTCCTAACTTATTTTTACACACTGGGAGCTTTTAAAAACCATTTGCATTTTGGAATAAGCATTCTGTACTTTTAAGAGGCGGATGCTATTCAAGGAGATAGAGAACACAAAGATGTGTTAAGCCAATTAATGATACTTTGTAAAACTACTTTCCAACACTTTGATTGCCCTTGCTGCCTGCCAGATCCAAAGTGCTTTAGAAATGTGTGTTGCCCTCACGATCCAAACTGCAGTACCAAAGTTACCAAGGGCAAGAAGTGCCCATGTCTTGCATATGGGCAGACTAGAGGAAAACAAATGGCTTGTGCAGGTTTGGCGTATCCCAGACCTGCAAGTGACCCTTGTATTTGAGTTTTTCTGCTGCATCTAAATAGAAAAAAAAGGTCATGGATAGGGAGTCTAATCTGCCTTGTTAATTTATAAGTATCTAGAGAACTATAAGAGCTTTCAGACTTTAAAGCCAAATATAATCTGCTGTTTCTATTTGATAATGTCTCAGATGTTTATTATTCTTTTATAGAAAAAGTTGTACCATCTTCTCCTGCAAAGACGAAAAAGAGAGCCCTCTCTATGTGAAAGTTGAAAATATTTCCTCCAAGGCCTGAATATCTTGGATTCTTAATAAAAAAGCAAAAGCAGCCTATGTAATCAACAGAAAAATGTAAGCTGCTCTCACAACCTAATTAGTGTTGCACACCACTTCTCAAAATGTTTACCTCTAAAAAACAAGTTGTCCCTGGTTCATCTCTCTCTGTTCATCTCTTCTAATGAGAACAAAATGGTAAAAATCTGAAAGTTATTCAACTCTCATACAAAAATTCCTCTTCTTAGACTATTTGTATCAAATCAAAAGAGCAGGATAGTCAGGTCCTCTGAAAAAGGATGTGGTGGAAAGATGAAAGAGAATTTAATTTGCATGGCCCTTTGATGTTATAATTGCTTAGAAGCTGATAAATTTCAACAGATGATATCTCAGTGATAAAAAATAATTATTTAAATTAAATACATTCCCATGAAAACTATGTGTTTTGTGTTTGGTTATCAAAGTTTTCAACAATTTTCTTAATTTTCAGATGCAGTGCAATCAGTTTGCTAACCTCCTCATACTCCAGATTTGTATTTATAGTGTAAACCAGGTATGTTTTTATGTGGATATAGTTAAATTACTGTATCTTGCATGTGAGTGGAATGAGAGTTCTGCTAGCTGAACCACATTGTGCTCGGATAAGTCTGGAAGAAGAGCTCTATAGCATAGATTTTTCTGCCTATGGGAATTCAGATGAACGTATTTTTGTCATAAACTGCAAGAAAGTTGCATCGTATCCAAAGGAATAAAACAGCATAAATCTACTCAGCTACTATTGAATTTAAAAATTGTGTTCTGAATGGATTTCTTACTAAAAGTGTTTAACAGGCCTGTTGCCTCAGCTGGGGGTGATCCTCAAGGAATTTGGTGTAGATGAGGTCCAGACTCACCAATGTATTCACCAGCTGATGACTGATTTTTCTTTTCCTTCCTAAAAAAGAACCTTCCAGGAACAAATAAATTCTTGCAGAAGAACTGCATAACATCTTGGGCAGTCTTGAACAAAGACTGGTTTGATGTACAAAATCCCCTAACAGTACTCATTCTCCCTCACGTCCAAACTATATTACAGCCACTATTAAAAGTACTTCAGTATGTTGTAAACTCTGTGAATAAGGGCTCCTCCAATGAGAATTAACAAGATTGAGCTGCTAAGCTCTAATTCTAGAATAGGATGCTTCAAGTTTCCCTGCTCCTGGTTTTCTCTGTCTTCCGTCTAGCAGCCATACTATGGATCAGTGGGAAAAGCAGAGCGGGTGGAGGTAATGGAGACATCACAAGTGTTGGACTGAACTTGGTGTGTTTGGAAAACCCTTGTGGAAAGGGACTGGGAGATATCTTTCTCTTGCAACTTGTCACCTGGATCAAGCTGGCCATTCTGTTGTCACAAAGAACAAGCACACTGCTCTGGATCCAGGGGAACTGAATCTGTCAGGGGAACTGGTGTACAGGGATTAGGGAGGGAGTCAAAGCAGTCCTCCCTTTTTGAGCAGGACTTGTTGGGTCAGTGGCAATGACAGCAGAGGGCTATTCTCATCTTCTGCCTCCTCGGGTGGAGTTGGGTGGTGAGAGCAGTCCATGCTGTGCTTCCCTGCGTTACCAATGAGCTGTTGGTAACAAATATTCAATTTTCCACAAAGGCTCCATCCTTTACTGAATGTAATGAAGTAGCCTCTTAGGATCTGGGAGTGAAACCTGAGTGGGTGATGAGGCCTAAGCCATGAAACTTTGAAAGGCTAAGAGGTCAGAGGAGCATCACCATCTCACATTTGTGGGGTGCAGTGGGTCAGTCTTGGGTTTTTGCTGCAGGAAGGTTTTTTTCCTTGTTTGCGAAAGGACTGGAAAAGGCTCCATGTTAAAGGCTACCCATTTTGAAATACAGATTCTGTGAGGATATCTGTGCCTCAATTTCTTGATGAAAGAGCTGTATGGCATTTCAGGGGTTGCTGCAAGGAGTAGTCAGCAGTGACTGCAGCCAGCAGGAATGGCTGTTGATCATTACAGGTAGCAGATGTCCAAGGCAACAATGTTTAGTCTCATAATAGACCTGAATGGAGTCTTCTCTTCCCAGACATAGTAGATGGCAGAATCCTCAAACTCAAATATCCATCAAAGGCAACAGATTTACTTCCCCTTCACCTGAGATCTGCTAAGTCTGATCACCTGCAGCATGATGTCACCAGAAAGGGTAATACTCACCATGAACTTAGACAGATTAGGTCAGGACTTCTGCTGTCATCTGAAGGATGTTCATTTCACCTGCTGTTTCATTTTCAGGTTTTTCCAAGATTGTGGGGTTTTTTTCAAGATAAAATTGTGTTTTCTTGATAAGCCAGAAGCCATTTATCATTTTTGAAGTCCAAACAATAGCATTTGGCTTATCAGATGCTCTTATGATCCTCAAATGTCTAACTGCTGATCTTTGTAGAACTCAGAAGGCTTTATGAAATTTTTTTATCCTCTGGCAAAATGCACTTGAAAATGGTCAGATAGCTTAAAGAGTGTCAGGCAAGGACAAATGGATGGACTGGCAAGGAACAGAGTCACAGGCTGCCTCATGTGCTTAGGAAACACTTATTCATGCTAATATGACCGGTGCCTTCAGCCTGAAGCTTTTATTATCCCATAAAATGTAAAAAACAGATAAAATATCTATTTTTTAAAAAATGTTGTAAGGTATTTTATGTTTATATATTAACTTACACCAAACCTGTTGAAAAATTTTGGTTAAGTTTTTATGAAATTGTAATGAAACCCTATGACCTGTCAATGCAGATAAAAGCCACATTTCTAAGACCTATTGGTACAGATAGAAGTCATGTAGGAAAAAAGTTATCCATGAACATTTTTTGGCTGATGTAAAGCCCTGGGCCTACAAAGTTAGATTCAGTGCTATTTGCCTAAAGATTAATCCCCTTGTTAAATTTATTTTTTCTTTGATTCACAGCCCAACTGCCCAGACACTTTCTTTTAACTCAGGATAGTGGAGTGTGTTACAAATAGCACGAGGTAATTTCCCAGCCCCAAGTTCCTCCATGGGAGTTTCCATCTATGAGTAGAGTGCCTGGAGGTTCTTACATCCCTTGGGCAAAGCCACAAAGTTTTGCTAAATGTACTGAGCTGAAACTATGTGAATAAAGCAGTCTTTAGTGTTGCAGATTGCTGTGCTTATGTATTTTGACAAATTTCATTAAATATAAATTATTTTTGTAGATCGAGAATGTAAAGGGATTAATTTGGGGTGAAAATAATTGCTTTTTTTCTGTGAGCATGATCATATCTTTGTGCTGGTGGTCAGCCTCTGTTACAGTTTGAGACTTAGAAGTCAGCACTTGCTGCTTGTTTCCACTGGGGGGTATCTTAGTTTTTATACACACCTTTTAATTTTTAGCAAACATAAAACACTTTTAATGTTATTTTATCATGCTTTTTTTGTAATGCATATGACATTTTAATTATTCACTTTATAGTTACTATGTTGCTGTCACTTCTGTGTATATGAGTTAGCAAGAGTGGAGGAGGGAAATACAGTGCTGCGAAATTCCTCCTGTCACTCTGTTAGTGTCCAACTGCTAGTGGGTTCTGTGGCATCAGGGGGAGTCAGGATGAGCAAAACAAGTGTTTCTTCTGGTTTCTTCTGGTTTCTTCTTTTGCAAAGATTTTCTAGGTTTTGAGCATTTCCCTTGAGCATGCAAATAATGACCAAATTGGGCACATAGTCTGTGCTATGAAACAGCAGTTCCTTGCTGTGTTTGGTAACACTGGTATGACTTAAAAATCCTTCTCGTGTCTTTGTGCTGAGATTTTAGTTTGATGACAAGTGGTTATATGCAATGTTAAATCTGGGGCTGGTGACTTACTTACAATGATCAGATGTCCACAATCTGCTTTCAGACTCTGGTGAATGGTATGGTTCAGTGCAGACTGCTTTAGCTATTGTGAGGAAAATTCGTAATTATGAAGCTTTGATAGTTGTCTGTGTGCAGGTAATTCCCAGATGGACTTGCTGCTGACTGTGGAACCTGCCTTTGGAGGACTGATCAAATATTCAACATTTAATGTGCAGGACACATTATCACTGAGGTAATTTGAGATACAGCTGTTCAGGTGCTCCAAAGAGACAAAGGTCTGTTTTCTGAGGTTTTGCTTCTTACAGCTCCCTTTACCATCCTAACTAAACCATTCTCCAGATGCAGATCTTTGTTTTGTAATTCTATCAAGCAGCATATCTGTAGAAAACTACCATGTATTTCAGGTGTCTTTTTCAAGAGCAAATAATTTGAAGCTGTGAACCAGTTTTCCATTAACTAACCAAAACTCTTGGTTTGGTTTTAAGCTCAGAAGTGTTCATCACTTCATCTGATGGGATTCTCACTTCTTCCAGATGTGGATGCAGAACTGGTTAGGCTGTTCCTGATACTGGTCAACGCCAGATTTCATGGAAGAATTTTTATTAATTCTCCATGTGAAACTTGACTCAACTTTTAAACATATTTTTCAGTAGGTCTGACACTCCCCGTTCTATCACAATTCATTCAACAAATCTCCATGCTTCTTCCTAATGTTGCATTATCCCTCATGCACATCTGGACATCTCCAGAATGCAGGAATAAACAAAGAAACTCCAGAGTATTTTATTTTTCATTATTACATATTTATTGAATATAATTCCTTATAGTACTTCTGGTATTTAAGCACTAGCACAGGTTAGCTGTGGTTTCTGTTTAACTGTAAAATAGCAAAATAAAAATGAAGATGCTTGCATGTTTCTCCACAGGGATGCTTTTGCTCTCTTAAGATTAAAGTTTGATTCTTCTGTGATTGTGTCAGTATTTTTACAGCATGTAAAATACAGCATGGCACCTGGAATTGTATTTTGAAATTCTCTTTTCATTATTAAATTTGTCTCACATCTAGGACAAACTTCTTGTAGGACAAATGCACTTCTAAGTTTGCAGGTATGGGAAATTCTGTGATAGCTGTTCTCCCACTTCCTGAGGTAGCAGTCTTCCAGTTTTGGCTGCAGCCAGGCTATGATTGCAGTCTAGAATTCTTGTGGCTGTCCAGACCAAAGATGGTAGATTTTCCAGGATATGGGTAAACACAATAGATGTGGTCCTTTTGGTCCATGATATTGTTCATTCCACCAGGAAGACACCATCGTCTGTTAAAACTGCTATGAGGACTTCTGACCTGGAATTGTCCTTCAAGTGCTTGGCCACTTTCAAATTTTTCTTCTGTCTAGTTTTTGCTGGCAGTGTCACAAAGCACTGCATTTTTTGGCCACTTTTGCAGTAAAGCAGGCAATACATATTGTTTAAAAGTAGTGGAGCCCAGTGGATAGGACACAGAAGAGCTCCCCAAAGGTGGGATCCTTTCCAGGCTCTGAAAACGGAGGTCCTTCATCATGATGACTGAAGTGGCCCCCAAAACTGATCAGTTAGTGGAAACTTGGTCCAAGTGAGGTCTGTAACCATTTTGTACTATACCAAGAGTGTCCATTTGTTCAACCACCAGCTGTTTCTCAGAGCAAGTCTGTCTTGCTTCTGGAGCAAGCAGACATGGCATTTAGGGAAGAATATGCAATATCCAACTCAGATTTAATGCATACATATTCAGTGTAACCTCAGAGATACAGCAAAGGGACAGAAACAGTTAAATTCAGGGTAGCTGAATGAGTGGAACTACCCACTGTGGTGTGATATGTAGTGCATTCATTAGTGATGGACAGCCTGTGGTTGTGCTGGCCCTTGGTCCAGGGGGCCATACCTCCAGGAGTGGCCCAGCATTGGTCTCTCCCCTTGACACTGCTTTATCCAAGGTAAATAATCTGAGATCAGGTTGTTACTGAACATGTTTTGTGGTTATCAATTAACTGAATGGAGATTTGAATATGGTGCTCCTTTTTAATCTTTTGCAGATTACTAGTAATCCATCCTGATGCTCTTACCAATCAATACACTAATTTGCAGTTTTACCTAGGAAGGAAGCAAGGATTTGCTGCCTGCCTCTCTTACGCATTGATGTACCACTACTGGGGTCATATGAGCCTGTGCTGGAAGGAGCCTGGGAGCTAGAGGAGCCTTTCAGTTTAGCAGATAAACAGTGATTTGCCTTCTTCAGTCCAGCAGCAGGTGTCTGTAACTGACTCTGTGCTTTGCAAGATGATACTTCATTCAATAAATGCTCTATTGAAGTTAATTAGTTACATTTTATTTTGCAGTTCACCTCCATGATGATATCCTGTCAGTAATGAAAAGCTCTGAAAAGAAAGATCATTTGTTCTCTAGCTGGTGGATTTAATGAACAAGTGAAAATGACCTTTTGGAAAAGGAATATGAAGGCTTTATGTTTGCTTTTGTTTTATTGGTTGGTGCTGACAGTATAAATGCTATTTAAAGCTTTCAGGAATTTTGACCAACCTGGTACATTCCAGGATTCTGTCAGCTGCCTTTGCTTAATAATGTCTCCCATTCTTGTAGTGAAGACAGGAATGCATGGAAACCTCCAAATGCTGATTGAACTGTGGTCATCACAAGAGTGACCATCAGCACATGTATCACTTGCAATGGTACAGAAGAAAATTGTTCTTCAGAAGAATCAGTGAAGCATAAAAAATACCAGAGACCATAATTCTTACTCTATGAAATTATATAAAAAATGTAAACTGAAGCAATGCCAGTGAATGAAGTAAAGGTGCTCATCCGTCTGCCTGATAGTGTTTCTAAAAAAGCTGAAATGGTGACCATTTGTTTCATAGCTGACAAAATGCTTGGCAAAGGGTTCAAGAGAAGCACCTGCATGTTCACAATGCTTTGGGTCATCTTTCTAGAAATGGGTACCCCAGCAGCTCAAGGGATGAGATGGAAAAGTAGAAGAATTCTCATCAATGCAGAAGGGTGATTTTTCCCTTTCTGTCCCAGATACTGTCTAAAGACAGCATTCACTGAAATACTCAACAGCAACACAAGAGATGGCAACTGCATGGCTGTAATTATAAAAACAATTGTAGCATTTCAGGGATTACTCTGCATGTTGATTAACCCTCAGTAAAATAAAAAAAACCCAGAAATGCCTTCTTTTAACGTGATGGATGTAGTACAAATCTACTGGGATAATTGGTTCATTTTCTTTAGAAGTCTGAAAAACAATTTATCCTAATAATCAGCAGCAGCTGAATTGTCAAAGAACTTTAGTGTGATTTTATCTGCAGCTAAAATCAGATATGCTGTTTCAGAGTTAGGAAATGTGGATTTTATGTTTGCTGCCAACAAAGGCCCTTTGATACTGCAAGCCCAGGAGCCCCTGACTAAACAGCATCAAGTTGATACAGGTAGAGTCAAATGATAATGGATTTTAACATGTCTTGTATGTTTTAATTTCTTTTCTTGATTCCAGTGTCAGGAAACACTTGTGTGAATAAAAGCTTTACTGTTAGTAATAATTCATTGAAAGTTAGGTTCTTAGTTTTCTTGTGATACTTCAAATATTCTGGTTTAGGAAACTTCAGTATTATTGAGATTTTTTTTTTAAACATTACTGTTCCAGGAGGCATCTATGCCAAAATATCTGACCAAAGCAATTGGCAAAAGAATCTAGCTAGCACCTAGCTGTGCCGTCAATGTGGTAGATCAGCTTCTGTCCTCCTTACTGAGGCCTATCTTCACGTAACAGTTCTCCTACTCTTCTCCTCAGACAGTGGAATAAGATGGGCAGTCCCAAGATGTGGCTGAGAGGAGCTGAATCACCTTTTTTTGGTTCATGCTGATTTTGTTTCATGCTGATGATTATCTAGAAATAAGGGAGTGGAGCTGTGTTAATCATCAAGGGTGCGGTTGCACCTTTCTATTTGTAATGTGACATTACATGTATATTGAAAATATGGACTTTCTTTTTATTTCTATTCTTAGTAAGCAAGTCCTTACTTTATCATGGGAGGAAGATTGGTTAGGGAGAGAGTAGGGACAGCACTGCACACCTGTCAATTCTATGAGGAAACAAAACTGGACTCCATGGTGAATCTCAATAGTTTGTCACTGCTTCTGGGAAGCATCCTCAGTCAAGTGGCCAGCTTCCTACCACTTTGGTTTTTATTTGGCCACATCCTCCTCATCTACCCCCCACCACCTTCATCCCTTGCAAAACTGCTGTGACAGGGGTAACCCACAATTACCAGAAGTAAAGACCCATCATTACATTTCCATCAGACTGTGCAAGTACTTATTTTAAAAAACAGGAAGTCTTAGTGTTGTTGCTTAACTACATTCTTTGAGAAGGAGACAAACAGGCAGGGGTTAAAATCTAGGTGACTGATGCTACCATCTTGGTAAGCTTGGTTTCTGTACCACTAAATTTCAAAATGCAATATGACTGTAGCCTCCTACCTCTCAAGGCAGTAAAGTAACTCGTTAAGGTCAACATTCTGTAAGAAAAATGGGAGTCTCCCAAAACAAGCTGCCAATTTTAATTTGGATTTTTTGTTTCAGCATTATAAAACAAAAGAAAGCATACCTACATCCTGGCACATCAGTTCCTTTGGTTCTTATTGTTACCTGTACATGCCATTAATGTTCAGAAATAAAATAATGAGTCAACAGCTTGCAGTTAAAGTGAATGCTTTCTCAATGAAGTTGAACATCTGTTTCTCTGCTGATTTTATTCATTTGGCTTTTTTACAAAATTTTTCTTTATACAAGTCTTTCATTCATCATTATTTTAGTCAGAATTGATGGGTGGCTTCAGTTGAGCTTCAAGAAGCTTCAGCCTTCTAGGTGGGTGCAGAATCTGGATTGATATGTGGCTATCACAAGATGCATAAAACTGTAAAAATCTTATGTCAGATTAAACATGTCAGATTAAACATGCTTGCTTCAATGTCTCTCTCAGACTAGCCATAAAGAGGAATTTTCAAGGGGACTGACCTTCTGTTATTGGAGTGTTTAAGCTGAAAAAACAAAGCATGTATCTTAAATGAGTTATTTTCTAACAAAGGAAGTTGGCATATTCAATAGCTTGCTGGGTTTTTTAAAAAAATATAGTTAGAAATGCTATCCATCCTGTTAATCCTGTGAGATATTTGGCTGCTTAGTGCCTGTGGATGTGTGCTCCATACAGGAGAGCTCCTTAACTTGCAATAACAATGAAAGGATGATTGTAAAAAGTGACTAACCAGGTGGAATCACAGAATCACAAAATACCAGGGATTGGAAGGGACCTCGAGAGTTATCTAGTCCAATGCCCCTGCCGGAGAAGGAACACCTAGACCGGGTCACACAGGAACATGTCCAGGCAGGTTTTGAATGTCTGCAGAGAAGGAGACTCCATAGCCTCTCTGGGCAGCTTGTTCCAGTGTTCTGTCACCCTTATTGTGAAAGTTTTTTTCTTATTTTTCTGTGGAACCTCCTGTGCTCCATCTTGCACCTGTTGCCTCAAGTTCTATCATTGGATGTCACTGAGAAGAGCCTAGCTCCATTCTCCTGACGCTCACCCTTTACATATTTATAGAGATTGATGAGATCACCCTCCAATCTCCTGTTCTCCAAGCTAAAGAGATCCACCTCCCTCAGCTGTTCCTCATCAGGGAGATGCTCCTATCCCTTCATCACCTTCATCTGCATCAGACTCTCTCAGGCAGTTCCCTGTCCTTGAACTGAGGGCCCTGGCACTGGACACAACATTCCAGATGTGGTCTTACCAAGGCAGAAGTTAGGGGGAAGAGAACCTCCACCTACTAACCATGGCCCTTCTAATACACCCCAGGATGTCATTGCCATTGGCCTTCTTAACCCCAAAGGTACATTGCTGGCTCATTGTCATCCAGGACCCCCAAGTTCTTTTCCTCTACACTGCTCTCTAACAAGTCAGTACCCAATTTATACTGATACATGGGGTTGTTCTTGCCCATATGTAAGACCCTACACTTGCCCTTGTTATATTTCATTGAATTTCTCCCCGCTCAACTCTCCAGTCTGTCCAGGTCTTGCTGTATGGCAGCAAAGCAGAGTAGTCTTTCCTGAGCTTGGCATCTGTGAAGGTGGGTTTTTTTTCCTTTGTAATCATCAGTCTGAACTTACTGCCTAAGCATACATTTTTTCTGAAAGTCAGTGAAAGAGATCATTTTGTGTTTTTTCAGTGATGAATTTTCTCCAAGCAAGGAAAGCAGTCTAGACCAGAACAAAATAGTGGCTGTAGCAATTTGTAGAGTTTTGTGACCCGTAGGTAGAAAATTGTTTTCCTTTGGGATGCTGGTACGCAGAAGAGTAAATTACTTTGTTTTGCCACTGTGATAAACTTTCGGGAAGACCTGGTGGGGGCTGCTGGAACTTCTTTTTTCACACTCACTTTTTGGGATCTTTGGTAAATTCAGCAGTCAGGAAATGGAGTCATCCTTCCTGACTTATGATGAAGTGCAAATATCAGCTCTTTATTCTCCTGAAGGCCACATGACATGTGAATTGCTATGAATGTTGGCTTCTCACACCAAAAAGAATAAACAGAGTGTTTTCAACTGGAAGGCCACTAGGTTCACAGGATGCTTAAACTCAATACAGAGTAAAAACTGTTACAGTCCCATCTTTTTGCAGAATTGTTCCTCCCATGGTCTCTTAATACATTGAATGCATATAGATTTTATAAGTTCCAAGTAACATGATAGTATTTATTTTTCTCTTATTAATCTAGGAATTATAATGATTAGTGTGTTTAGTTATGTTCTGATTAATTTTTTAGGTTCAAAGTTGCTATTTTGAAGAAAAGGGAGGAAGTTTGATAAGACAATCAACTATGGTATAACAGTATGGAACAGCCATCAAGAATACTTACATGATAATACTTCGGTAGTTCCTAGTGTTTCTAATAAGAAAGAAGGGCTGTATATCTGGTAAGTATACTTATTTTCTAGATAACTGTTCAGTTCTTAATGGTTAATAGCATGCAATCTACTTAAACTCATAATCTGTGTCCTCTACTTACACTCAAAACCTGTGGCAACCAAACCTCTTCTATCAAATATACAGCTCTCTTAGTAGAGGCAGCTAAGTTCAGTGGTAACTTGATCATTATGTAAATGCCTGGCATTTCCCTCTATTCAAGGAAAATGGTATGGTACACATTTACTCTCATGGTAATCCATCAAGAGGACTGTGAAAAGGAAGGAGTGTATGTTCATGTCAAATATTTAATTCATAATTCTTATTTTTTTCATTCTGAAGCTTGTTTAGGAGTGGCACAAAGTGGGTATGTGTGGGTGTGGAAAGCTTTCCTAGCTGAGACCCACATGTCTGAAATTCTCTCTCCATAGTCATCAACTGGCTGAGTAAATATCCTGTGTGGGATCCTTCACAAAAAAACTCAAGATCTCTTCCTTTTCTCGTTGTCATGGTTTCCCTATAATTGTTTTGTGTGGCTTTGGCATTAGGGGAAAAAAGGGACAGTGTTTTGTGTTCAGGTTGTCTTGCAGGTGCAACTCTGAGATCCCCCAACATAACTGTAGTTATTTTATGCAGTCCAATTAGTTGTTAATGAGATTCTAGATAGCAGTTGCAATGGAAATTGTAGTTTTCCAAAAATGTTGCTATTAACTATTTGAAGGAAACTACAACTGTCTCAACCTTCACTAAGTTTTGAATGGCCATCTCAGTAACTTTCTGCATTCTGGTCCTGCAAGGACATTCCCCTCTGGTGACATTTCTGCTGACATAAACCTGGAGTACAATTGCTGAAGTCACTGTATGTTTGTCCAGTCTATGTTTTGTTACATTAGTGCTTCTAATCTAATAGTGTTTCTAAATCCTGCCTTGAAGATTAATACAATGAGAAGAAAACCTTGTTGTTGCAATGTTTCCGACTCTGTTGTGTGAGTGATATCAAGAATTGGTGTTCAACTTCTGACTAGGTTGCTTTTCCTCTTGGGATTAAATGGCGAGTTTGGCTTGCCAGAAGCTGCAATACAGGGCATGGACTGAGGCAGACTAAGAGTTTTATTTTCCAGACAGGCCAGACTTATTTTGGTTGCTTTGGCTTGGGCATGTTTCAGAAACCTCACTCCATAAGGGTTTTTCCTGTCTTGTAAACCTCAGTTGTTTTAACAATAACAAGAAATTATAAATGTCTCCGTTTATAAGAGAACTAACTTGATCAAATTGAAAGTCTCATGTTGCCCAAGTGCTCTTGAGTGCTGTGCAGACATTTTCCAGAAACACAGCTCTTGGTCTCGGTGGGGATTTCTGGACAGCAGAGTACCCATTTGCACAGAATTTCACAAAACCATCTTTGCAAGTAGTGTGGAAGTAGGATTGGTTTCAGGCTGGCTTCTTTGTGACTGTTCTTGATTTTCTTGCAGATGAATGGGTAGCTTGAATCAAAACCATCATATCAGAAGTGCTGAAGAGTAGACTGTACCACCATTTATAGTTTGCTTCCACAACTGGTCCACAATTAATTCTGTAGTTTTGTAGTTTCTTTCTTGAGTAATGTTATCTGGCTACTCCCTATCACAACCCAAGTTATGTATTATAAGATGACTTAAGCCTTCAACAGATTTTCTTCTCTTCTTCACATTAGCCTACAGTGAAATTGTATTTGCTTAGGGTGAAAGAGGAGAAGGTGTTACAGACCCCAAACTGTTGACTTGAGACATTTGCTTAATATACCTTTGTAACTGGAAGTTTTGGGGATTCGCAAACCAAAGGCAATCAGCCCAAGTCTTAAACATACATTATATGGCTGAGCTGATTTCTTAACTTCCTAACCCACACACAGACACCTACAGGGGACAAGCCAGACTGATGGGTAAGGGGTTAAGGCTGACGCTTCCCTGCAGGCAGGAGCAAGTCTTCTGGAATCAGGATCCAGGCTGCCAGGGTCTGCAAGCATAGCTCTTTGGGTGTCCCCAAAGACAATGTGGTCTCAGTGGAAGGAAAGGTAACATTTGTTTGGCCCAGTAGCCCTGAGGGTCAGATTTTATCCCTGACCCACAACCTTGGCAGGAATGAATCCAAACAACAAGAACCACCTGGCCTTCAGAGATCATCTAGTAATTTTCCATTCCTTTTACATGCCACCCCATGATCTCTGAAGGACAGAGGTTCATAACTTACCACTCACAATCCAAACTGCTCTAGAACAGGGTTAACCTTAGATTATACATATGCCAAGAATTAAAGAATACTGCAAAGAATACATATAGAGATTCGTCCTGTGAATAATATTCCCAGCAATATCTTGAACAACTATAGGCATCCCATTTCCAGTCTCCCCCTTCTTGGTTCTATAGCTTAATTTTCGTGACAGTTGCTGCACTCGGTTTCTTTTCTGCCTCACTCTGTGGTCAGGAAGCTTCATAGGTGTTACCAGATGGCAAGTGCTGTAAAACAACTCAAACATTCACATTCATAGGTTCAGACCTGTAACCCAATGCTTAGTGTCATCAGGATATACTCTACACAACTCTTTAAGGATGTTACTGGAGCCAGGCTTGAAGAAATTATAGATGCTCCTCCTGTGGAGGAGGCTATCCTCTGTGTCAGGGTCTGATAAGGCAAGTGTGTCCACCACTCAGTGCCTATTGGGTTGCAGCCAGCAGCAGAGCTAGAAGTTCTTGGTGGCAAACCCAGAGGCCAATCCAGTCTCACCCTTTACTGTGGTAAGAGGCACTTGGCCTGATCCTGGTCTGTTCACCAGACTGTGAACACAAAGCTTAACCTTCCATATACAGTATCCAGTTGCTACCCTGTCAGAGTACAAGCACATGTGAACATTGTCATCATGGTGTACAGTTATTGCTATGCTTTTAGCTTTTATCTTAGCATTTTCTACTAGTTACAATAAATTTCTAAGCTTTAACGTTTGTTACAGGTGATGAGCATGTATATGTTTCCAAGCACCCCCTATGTGAGTCACTTGAGCATATTTATAATCTTAATTTTACCTTGTTTCTTCTCACATCCTTCCCCCCTGCTCAAGAGACACAAAGGTGGAAATGCTTATACCATGGAGCAACATACTGAAACATACAACAAACTCATATAGAAAAGCAAATAAATGTGGCTCTATAATCATGCTTTGATTCAGGTGTTCCATTCCTCCTGTCAGAGAATAAAACCACTCAGCCAGTTGTTACCCCCACCAGGTTGTTTCATTTGATGCACTGAGCCACAGGGATTGCCAAAGGTGCTTTATGCTGGCTGTTTCAGCAGTAGGGATGAAGCATCACATGTCTTCAAAGTGAAAGAAGCATTTCTGAAGCAGAGGGAGGAACTTTACCACTGTCAGCTGATACAGTAGTATTCCTTGGCCCACAGCCAATAGGTACTCAGAAAAGATAGCAATGAGAGGCATTAATAACAAAATCACTTAGTGTAGTATAATTCTGTACTACAGTGGTGGCATTGATGCACCACTGAAACAAATGGTCTAAAGATCTGCTGGTGTTAATCTTCCCTTAATAAAATTAAAATAATGTTTAAAAGCAGATGAGTTTTATGTTTTTTGGGGGGTTCATGTTGGTTTTTTTGGGCTTTTTTAACAGCTGAGGCTAACCAATTCGAAGTATTTACTTGTTGGTCTCATGGAGATGTATCCAGCGCATGTGCCTGCAGTAGTAGACTACACAGCACAATAAGATACCCTATCACGGGGGGGGAAAGAGCAGTGATCATCTCCTTAAAGTGATACATATGTGCTGCTCCAGCTCTTGCAGCTATTGTTATTTCATGTTTGATGATCTTTGGGGGTGAGGATTTTTGTATTTCCCCAGTCTGCCCATTCTGAACTATTCCCCAAAACCACCCAGTACTCCACTACAGACTGGGATGTGAGCAACTTCAGATACTATACCCACTTGCATGCTGCAAAAGTACCACTCCATGGTCCCAAGTGCCTGTAAGGTATCATTTAACCACAGCTCTGTTCCTGCCAAAGCATCTATTCCCAATATATATATGTATAATTTCATAAATCTGTGCTACCATGGGATATCTGTGCTATCATGGGATAATCCCATGGCTGTTGGTTAGCAATTTGTAATTTAAAAGTCACCATGCAGCCATAAACTTGCTGTTTGCCCAGCCCCCTTACAGGATCAATGCCACCAGAGTCTGAATATGGGGTCCCCACTCTCCCTTCCCCAATTCCCACTGCCTATGCCAGACAGCTCAGACTGTATATCTCTGGCAGTTCAACACATTCCATTTCCAGGTTCCCCTTTGCCTCCTGGATTTTCCATGAAGTTTATTGCTGTAGCCATGGGGCAGCACGGGCAGCCTGTAGCTGCTCTGGCAACTTGATTCCTTTCCCACTCAGCTGGTAACAGTCTGGCTGCTGCTTTAAGAGTGACTAACACTGCCCCCACCATGTGCCTACATGCTCTAAATGGACACTACTCCTGGGTTGAGGGGTCTGGGTAAAAATTGTTTCCAGTACGTAGCTACTTCCATAAGATTTTTCTGAGACTGTGGCTGTGGAGTAACTTTAATGCAGCATTCCTACTTTTCCCAAAGCTTATTTCAGGACTCCATGCCCCACCTTAGCACCCTCCTTTGGTGAGGCAGGGCTGCCATAGAAAAGTTTCATCATGATTACAGACACAGAATGCTATCTAACACACAACACAAGCCTGCTCAGTGAGGTGGCCTCACACAACTGTGTACCTCACTAATGATTCTCACTGTTCTGCTTGGTGATATGGTCTCACGTAGCTGTACACCCCATTAGGGGATTCACAAATAAAAGGCAATTAGCCCAAGTCTCAAACCTGAAAGGTATCTGAGTGTATTGACAGAATCCTGTCTTCACACTCCCATGGGACCTAAGTGAACAGCTGGCACAGTGGAGTGAGGGAACACAGCCATGTCTCCCAGTTACCACCATCAGATAGGAGGGTCTTGGGCATAGAAGGAGATGTTGAAGGGCAGCTGGGCAATTCCTGACTCACAGGAAGCATTCACATAGTGTCTTGAGGTTCTCATTTTCCCATTCCCTTCTTAATGCTAGACCCCATTTACAACAGACCGTGTGTCTCCTGCTGGCAAGATCTTTGTAGATGCTTCTGTTGTGTACTTTGAACAGTGTCTGTTCTATAAACAATAATTCACATAGACAGTTACATGAGCTGTGCATGGGGCACTGCCATAACTTTAAAGGTGATAATCAAAGAGAAATTGAAGTTCTTTGGTAACTTGGGAGTACTTGGTCTGAGATGCCTAAAATTTGAATGTTAAGAGGCTCATATATACTCTTCTATATGTTCAAAGAATTGCTTCCCCTTCTATAATTTAATTTGTAGCTCTATGTGCCAAGAATTTTTAAGCCAAAACAAAGGGCCTCACATGAGGCCCTGAAATGACACTTTTGATATTTCTGTCTTGTCTGAAAATCCCGCATCCCATGGGGGTTGTGTCAGAGATGGGCACATCATTTAATTTTCCAGCACCACTATTCAGTTGCCTGAAGCAAGAACACTAAACCTCAGCGTGATTTTCCCTGCAGCTGCATCTCCTGACTGCTCATCATTCTTATTTCCAGGGAACAAGTAGAATCACTAGATAACTCTATGAAAGGTTTATTGTACATAGCACGGATAAAATCTTTGAAGAGATGGGAGTTTTACAGTTTAGTGGTCTACTCTGAATGCATAGATTTTGACTGGCACAAAGGCTTGTATTTTGGCTAAATTGCACAGTGATTGTGAAAGGTACATTCCTTTTACCTCTGTGACTGTAGTCCTATCCCAGTAGATCTTAAATCTTTCTGGAAAGTACCAGGTAGAATTTTTGAAAAAGGACTCATTTCATTTTTCTTTTTAAGTTAGGAGGATGCTTCCTTCTTCTTATAAATGGTAGAATTTATTTGATTCCATCTAAATTGCAAAAGTATGCAGTTTGAGGAATAACTCAATATGGAAGATGTAGTCTAAATCTTTTGGCAACTGAGGAAAGAGATGTTGGGTAAATTACTAGCTGCATAGCATGGCTCTTTGCCTTACAGTACTTATCTCTGTTTAGAATCTAAAAAATGGTGGAGTCAAACCAAGAACATTCAAAGGATGTCCCTCATACTGCATCAGCAGCAGTATGAAAAGACATCATTTAGTAATAGCAAAGCAGAAGGAGGTTGAAGACTTGCAGGGATCAAAATGGAGTCTTAATGGGAACTCAGGGTTTATCATAGGGATGAGTTGAATTAGCAAGTTTCCCTTAAAAATACACTTCTTGCAGTATAATTACTTTTAAGTTCCTTTGGCAGTGTGGTGAACAAAACAACAGTGTTTTGATGTTTAGAGACGTGTGGTCCTTTGTTTGCAGATAGTTTTGTGCAAGAAGTCTCGTGCTATGTTTACTCTTGGTCCAGAAGATTTGACACTGAGCAGTTGTAGTTATTTTTTTCTTCTGCTGCTGTTTTTTGCCCAATAAAACCTTTCTTACTTGACAGACTACACAAGAAACAGAAGCAGACTCTCCTTAGTCAATGAAATGAAATCTTGTTTCTTTCACTTGACCTGCTCTTCCCTACCCCTGTTTTTCTTGCAGCATTTAAGTAACTGGTAATTACATTGCCCCTATCTCCCTTACATCCCAAGATTCTTTCTGCTGTGGTCAGGTCTTTTCTGCCTCCTTCTGGGAAATGGGACTGTGACTTGTTGTAGAGAGCTTGTGGGTCAGGAT
>VZTY01015432.1:1542-44884 GCA_013400935.1 Turnix velox
CCCTTTGTTGAGGGTCAGCTCTGCATATTGGTCCCTCAGTTCCCTTCAGGACTGAGTCCCCTACAACTGGGACCCTTCTCTTTTTCTGCGTGTTGGTGGTGCCAGTGTTCCCTGAGGGCCTGTCTTCTTTTGGCAAGTCCTTTGCAGTAGGTCTCTTGTGCTCCACAACAACATCCAGTTCCTCGTTTAGGACCCCAGACCTGTTCTGCAGAGGCACTATAAGAGATGGGGGGGTTTGAGATTTTACTACTTCTTTGAGCTGGGACCTGTCTCCATTCCCTACAACCTTTGTGTTCACCTCCCTCTGATTTGTGGGAAGAGAAGTGATTGTCAGGTTTATGCCGGTCCTCTGCTTGTTTTTTTTTCCCTTGAGGAGTGAGCCCAGCAGACAGTAGACCAACTTCTGATTAAATAAGCAGAAACTATTTCTTGAATGATTTGAATTCTCAGTTGCTTTATTTATTGTTGCAGCATTTTCCTGAGCCTTGGAAAACTACAGACAGCAGTGTATGTGCAATGGGAACACAGACAGATGGAGTTTAGAGAGAAAATACAGAACAAACTCTTACAGCAACTTCTTATCAAAACAAACCAAAATGAACACAAGGCAAACATTGTCTGTATTCCCAAATTTTCTTCATATCTTCAGTCACGTGATCAAAGTCACATCTCAGACATCTGTATCACAATCAAAGGCAGTGTTAAGGTGTCACAGAAAATGAGACAAGGCTCCTCAGTTGGAAAGCTAACAGGTTAAATTCCCTCAGCTGGCAAATCAAAGATGGCTCTTTGCCATCTTCTTTAGGAATCTGTATATTTTTAGCTTTAAGGTTGTTCCATAAAACCATTAAATGTAATTTTCTTTTTTTTTAATACATTTTTATTCTTGTCCCTCAAGCTCTGTCCTTTAAAAGCTTCTGGCTTGTGAAAAGATGCTGTTAAGATGTAAAAAAAAAAAATAGGCCTTTACTTTTCCTTGTAAAATTGGAGTTTAACATCATTTAACATGGAGACAGTGTAGGGTATAGAACTGAATCTCAATTTACTTGTATTCTGCAGTCACAAGAGCACTCACACTCTCACAAACACCCTTGTCACATGGGACACGACTTGCTCAGCATCTTCTACCCATGGTGCTTTACCCCAGCTGAAGAACACACGTGCACATGTCCTGTGGGCATTCCTGCAATCCCTGCTTATTTTCCTCTTTTTACACATCTTGGATATTGCAACTGCCCTTCCTTACACTGCACTTGAAACAACGTGATGCCAGATTCTGCTCCAAAGTGGTTCTCTTTACAGTAAAATCCAATGTAATCCCCATGGTAAAAGAACACTTGATTCTTATAGAACCCTTGCAGCAGCAGGTTATTTTTCTCCATTTCATGTTCTGACAAAGTACATGGCTCTAAACAAGAGAGATAATTAATGTTAATAAGTTCATTGTTTTCAAAATCACATCATTTTGACTAGTTCACACTAAAACTAGGTTATGTCCTCTTCTCTCACTATATATGAAATCAGGTATGTCATTATTCAAGGAAAGGAAAAAAAAAAGCCAGTTCTATTAAAAATTAAACCTTGAACTGAAGTCAAGATCTTAAAGTTCTGGTTGCCAATATTCAATTCATAAAACCCATGTATCTGAATTTTGAGAGAGTTGGGGCTGTCCACCCTGGAGAAGAGCAGGTTCTAAAGAGACTGTGTCACAGCCTTTCAGCACTTAAAGGTGACCTACAGTGAAGATGGAGATGTATCCTTTAGGACCTGTTGTGATAGGATGAGGAGTAGCAGCTTTAAACTAAAAGAGGGTATATTCATACTGGGTAGAAGAAGGAAATTTTTTATAGTGGGGATTGTGGAACACTAAACACATGTTGCCCACAGAGGTAGTAGATGCTTTATCCCTGAAGGCATTTGAGGCCAGGTTGGACAGGACCTGGAACCAACTTCTCTTGTTGAAGATGTTGGAGTAGAAGGCCTTGATAGGACCCTTCCCATCCCAACCCCCTCTATGTATAATAGAGAATGAAGTGCTAAGTTCTCATCATACCTACCTATACAAACTGGTGGTGAAGTCCACTGCCCTTCAGAGCAGTAGATTGTCTCAGAGCCTTGCAAAAAATGAAAGTCAGAGCAGCTGTACTGAACTGAAGCACCACTCTCATACTGGGCCAGGGGTGGGAGTGTCAAAACTCCATTTGCAATAGAAGGTGGAGAGTCACATTTTTCTGTAGGAGCTGGAATGACATTAAAAACACTTGGGAAACATTCATAGAAGAAGACAACAAATCAGCAGCTTCAAATGCCTGTCCCCACTGTGTATCAAGACTCAGATCCTCTTCCACCACAGCAATGTGCATTATCTTTCCATGCTTGGATGTATCATGGCTGTTCTGGGCAAGGTTACCTGTGTGTATCCATCTAACCATCTATTATATACATCAGGCTTGCACTGCCAAAGGAAATTGTTTCTGAAAAGATCCAAAATTGATTAATCTAGAAGGAAGTTAAATAAAACCCCAAACATTTTATTTTACCTTGTATGGTGCATTTTGGATAGTTCAGTTTGCCTCTGACACACTGTGTTCTCCCAGGAGACAGAAGGGCGCTCTGAAGAAAGGTGTAGCCCTGTTTACATTCAAACTCTACAAGATCACCGTGTAGGAAAATTAATTGTTCCTGTCTCCACTTCAGCTCGAGGTTGTTGTTGTCCATAGCAGTTACATTAAGAGTGCAGGGTTCTAGGAAATCAAAGTATATTTCAATAAAAAGCAGCTTTAAGGGATTTCTCACCTTCCTTTTACAGGAGCCCAGAAAAAGAAATTCCAAATCCATAGCTCCAAACTGTTTTAAAATTTTTCAGGAAGAAAATTAGATGCATTAAAAAGAATGAAAGGGGTTGATGCTCCCTCTGAGGACAGGCTGCAGGATTTGGGGTTGTTCAGCCTGGAGAAGAGGAGGCTCAGGAGGGACCTCATAGTGGCTTATCAGTACCTGAAGGGGGCTACAGAAAGGCTGGGGTAGGACTTTTTAATAGGGTCCAGGATGGCAGAACTAGGAATAACAGAAGCAAATTGAAAGAGGGGAGATTTAGGCTGGATATAAGAAAGAAATTCCTTCCAGTGGTGAGTGGTGAGACACTGGAAGAGGTTGCCCAGAGAGGTTGTAGATGCCCCCTCTCTGGAGGTGTTTAAGGCCAGACTGGATGAGGCACTGAGCCTATGGCACGGGGTTTGGAACTAGATGATCTTTAAGGTCCTATCCAACCCAAACCATTTTATGATTCTACGACACAACAGAAATAATATGCGAAAGTATCCTAAACTGGGTAAATGTAATTCATAGAGCACACACACTTCTGATAACTCCAGGATCCTACAAGTATTTATAAACATGGCACCTAAGAAGAGAACTTCTTAAATTGGAAGAGATTTTTTTATAATAAAAAGCCATCAGAGTTAAACTGTCAGGTTTGCCTCTTCAAAGGTAACAGTAGCTAATGCACAGGAAATTTAAACCATTAAGTGTTTTGACAATTTGCTCTCTTCTCTTTTTCCTTTATTTCATGACCATTAAAAGGATGTAGAGAACCTCCAAAAACTTTTTGGTAGTTCCACATCTTCTTTGGGCTCTTCCAGGTTACACAAGATTTTGGTTGACATTTCTAACATGCTGCTTAAAATTGAGTGCAGAGGTATCAGGGAGCCTGGCTTTGTCTGATTGGGTTGAAAAGAAACCTCAGAAAACCCAGAGGATGATGTTGTTGGATGCCATAAAAGCTATTTTGGCAATGGCTGCAGCCATTCCTTCTAAACATTTATTGAAGCACAGGAAGAAATTCACTGAACAAGGAATGAGAGAGAAGGAATTGAGAGAATCCTCCTGGGTAACAGGAGAAAGAGGAAACGGTTTAGTTAGGTGTCTGAAAGAACTGGCCAGAGGATACATCGGTTCTCCATCTTTGATTATGGTTCATCCTCTTCTTTCTGGAATCTTTAACTCAAAAGAAAGAAAAGGTGGTCACGAAAGGAGGGTCTAGAAGTTCTTTTGAGTTTTAGGGACCTTATAGTAACGTATCAATACCTGAGGGGGCTACAGAAAGGCAGGGGAAGGACTTTTTAATAAGATATGTGATGGGAGGACCAGAAAAAATGGATGTAAATTGGAAGGGGGGAGATTTAGACTTGACAGAAGAAATTCTTTACAGTGAGGTTGGTGAAACACTGCAAAAGGTTGCCCAGAGAGCTTATGGACACCCCCTCTCTGGAGGTGTTCAAGACCAGGCTGGACAAGGCACTGATCAGCCTGAGCCAGTGGGAGGTGTCCCTGCCTATGGCAGGGGGGTTGGAACTCGATGATCTTTAAGGTCCCTTCCAACCCAAACTGTTCTACAATTCTATGACAAAATACTTCTTCCTGTGGCTTACCCAAGCAAGTTGGTGGTTCTGTCCAGTTCCCTTGTTTGCAGTAAACAGTGGCAGGTCCATCCAAAGAATGGTAATGCTGGCACATGTATTCTACTGAGGAACCATTTCTGTAACTTGTCTCTAACGGACCAAGAACACCACCATTTTTAATCACAGGAGGAGAGGTACAGTTTTGCTCCATCTCTAATACAAGGCAGAGACATTGGTGATTAGATCCTTGAAAAACAGTGATAACACTAGCAAAAGTACTGCACTAGCAGAGTGAGCAGAAATTTACATACAAATAAAATGTAAACCAAGTTAATCTCTTGTTCAAATTTGACTTCTGGAAACTCCATGCTTGCCTCTCTGCAATCAGGCATTCTGTTTCTCTCTAGACTCCCCATCCACTTTGGTCTTGCCTTTTGCCGAGCTACACTCAATATAAATGAATTCCTTTTCCTTGATGAGACCCTCTTTATTTGCTGCTTGAAATGTTTAGCTTGTGTGTGGTTCAAAATAAAAGAAATGAAAGCACTGAAGTCCATTTTTAATAGAAAAGCAAATTTCACCTACTCGTTTCTTCATTCTTGTAAGTTTTTCTTGCCCAGCCTGCTGAATGTTCCTCCAGTGATGGGGGTGCCTCCAATTCCCCTTCATCCATAGTTCCTGTAACCACGACAGAAACTGTTTTCTCACAAGTAACTCAATTTTTAAATACCAAAACAGACAAACACTGATGTAAAACCTAGTAAAATCAATATTCCAGGGGAGAATGGAACAACATAATGCATGTGTCAGTTGGATTCACCTCGCTCATCTCTTCTTTTTAATCTATAAATAACAGATTGTCTGCAAATTATTCAGCACTTTCTGTCTCAGGCACTTTAACAGAAGACAAAGAGATTCGCAAATATAGAAACTGAATCTTTCTGTGAAATTAAGGCATCGTTTGAAGAATCATTTCTGATCAAGTGTCAGTCCACACCAAGGTACTTGCCAACACAAATAGGGGGTGAGGTCCATTTTCCTTTTTCACACCGGATTTCCTCAGAGCCTCTTCTTTCAAAGCTACTTAGACATTGGATGTGAACTTTGTCTCCATTATGATACGTTCTGTTGCCTGCCACAACATGGGCGTGAGGAAGAAGTGGAGGTGCAGGACATTTGTTTGTTAGAGCTGAAAATAAATTAAAAAATCCATATTGTTTTCTCATCATTCAGAACTACACACACAACTAGTTTTACTATCCACTATGTCACTCTAAAGAGATTTTGGTTGATTCAGAGTGATTGCTTACTCCCATGTTTTTAATAAAACAGGATACCAGAAGAAAAAGATCAATTTTTACATCCAACAAATATAGAGATATTATGCTATTACAGTGCTATAAAGAAATTTGTAAAAAAAACTCCATAAAATGTTCTCTAAAAACTTCAGGCAAGAGACCTCCCCACCCCCTCCACTGATGCAATACATACAGCAGTTTATGTATTTATTCTAATGCTACAGAAGCAGCATCATAGCCCATTTCCTATTCCTAAATTAGATTTGCAATTACTGTGCCCTCAAAACCAGATTTAGCCCATGTTCTCCATCTAGTGAGCTCTACAGGGCCTCTGCACTCACTCAAGGAAAATTCCTGCTGTGTCCTCAGGATAAATACAGGGCTGGGGTTGCAACACGTGTCATTTAATTGAGAAACTGTTGTGCATTTTAAACAGTGCCCCTTCTTGTAGGAAAGGAAGATTAATTTCAAGTCTATATTCAATCAGACAGATTTCTGCAAGATCAGCTATAGGGAAATTTCAGAACAGTAATTTTACTTAACACATTTATATTTTTAAGAAATAAATATATGATTTTTTGTAAAAAGAAATCACAAGAGCTTTAGAAATCTGCTTTAGAAAATATCCTTTGTGGGAAAAATTATCTGTAAAATGATATTGTAAAAGAATACCACAGATTTAGCTTAAACAAATAAAAGTGATTGATTGACCCATCCTCTGTCATCAATACCTGGTATCCCCTTGTATATAAAGAGGAAAAATTGTCACCACAAGGCAGTCAGATCTCCTAAAGCTCAGCTGGAATTCTCACAAGAGGGACAACATATTCTATTATCCCATGTTGAACAACAATATAAATTCCCTAAGAAGTTGAAACAGTAAAACTATAAAAATGAAGTACCTTCACACATGGGAGGATCTGGGTACCATCCAAAATAATAGCATTGAATTAGGTCTGACCCACTGATGGAATAATTTTCCTCACAGAAAAAGTGAACTACATCTCCCTCTTCATAGCTTTTCTTCACAGGGTGGAAGCCTCCATGCAGTACTGCCCTCAGAGTGGAGCAAGTTATTTCTAAAAAGAGAACACACCACAGCAAAAGTCTGTTGAGGAGGAAGGCTTTCCTCACCCCCAGTAGTTTACAAAATAAGCCATATTTGTAAATTTTTGTTCATTGGTAGAAAAAAAAGTCACATTTTAACTAGAATTACTTTCTTGTCCATTGCTGGTGCAGTTTGGAGTAAGGGACCACCCATGTTCCAGACACACCACTGACTCCACAGCTTTCCCTCCTGCAGTCTGATATCCCTCATGGCATTTGTAGAGCAGTGTTTCATTCAGTCCCAGCTCTCGTCTGGCTGTGATGTAGCTGCCATGATGTAAATCAGGTACTTGACATGACTCTGAAATAAATTAAAGCATATGCATAATATTAATTGCTCTTTTCAGTTCATTCTTCTAAACTATTTATTTAAATTGACTTCAACAACTGTCCTAGTGGAAACAAAAACAAATTTGCGAATAATGAAAAGGGCAGTAGTTCACTCAAGTTTCAGAGTCTTTGTTTGGTAAGGAAGTTGGGAAGGTAGACTTGTGTTTTCATCTACACTGATTCCTCCTACCTATAAATTTATTTGTACCAGTTCACAAAGGAAGCAGCATAGAGGACAATGAAGGGACTGGAACACCTCTGCTATGAGGACAAGCTGAGAGAGCTGGGGCTGTTCAGCCTGGAGAAAGCTGTGGGGAGACCTCACAGTGCCTGAAGGGGCTACAGGAAAGCTGGGGAGGGGCTGTTTGCCAGGGTAGGGAGACACAGGACAAGCAGCAATGGTTTGAAACTAGAGCAGAGCAGGTTGACATTAGACACCAGGAAGTTCTTTACAATGAGGGTGGTGAGGTACTGAAACAGGTTGCCCAGAGAGGTGGTGGAGCCCTATCCCTGGAGACATTCTAGGCCAGGCTTGCTGAGGCTCTGAGCGATGTGATCTATTGAAGATGTCCCTCCTTACTTCAAGGGAGGTGGACTAGATGACCCTTGAAAGTCCCTTCCAACTCAACTCATTCTATTATTCTATGAACAGCCAAGACAATTTCACTAGGAGAAGTTCAGCTGAAACCTGCTTTAGAAGCACTCTGGTGATTACTCAACAAATACACAGTTTGGCTCAATAGGCACAGCAAAACCAGCAGAATTATTTATGTGTAAGACAAATTATGAAAGAGAAAAATGCAGAATCCTACCAAGTTTTTTGGTGCAGCTTGGCTGGGAAGACCAACCTTCTGGCTGACATTCCACTGTATCTTCAGAGCCCCTGCTTGGAGTGGAGTAGCCTGGATGACACCTGTACTGCAGCTTCTCCTGTACTCTAAAGTATATTTCCGTACCATAAAAAAAGCCATTTTCCAAGAGAGGCTTGCTACATTTTTCTACAAGAAGTGGGATTAGCTTGGTTAGAAAGAAAAAAAATTAATGGAATTTTTTTGTTCTCAGATAAGCAAGAGAAGGAGTCAGCCTTCCTGGAGCTATTAAAGAAACTCTACTGCAAACATCAAACAGAACTTCAAAGCAACAGTAATGTCAAACACAACACCTGAGGTCTCTAGAGCTAAGGAGGCACTAGAGGACGCCACTAGAATTTAAAGCTGTCCATCAGTTTAATCAGAATAACCAAATTAGGCAACTTTCTCAGATGTCTTTTAAAAGCACTCATGGTAAAAACCTTTTAAAATTGCTGTAGAGACATTCCATATGGAAACATTTGTAGTTTGCCTGCACCAAGGACTGATTTCACATTGTTGCTCTAAATTTGGCATTTGATCCTTTAATGAAATCTGACTAGAAATACCCTGCTAGAAATAAAGATGAGATTAATAAAGCTGGCTCACTGTAGCACCAGGGCACTGGCAACCATCCTTTTTCTGTGCAAGTTATGATTCCATCCCGAGTCCCAGTTTCAGTTGTGTAACCCACCAGACAAGAATAGGAAAGTTTTTTTCCCTTCCTCATAGGAAAATAGTAATTTTTGAAGCTGTAATAATACTGGGCAATCTCTCCATTTTCTATGTGTGGCAAGTCACAAAGTCTGTCTGCAAAAGAGAGAAATAAATATATTTGTCACTAAAAGTCTCAGCCCTGATACACATTAAATTACAGAGTCTCAGTTGGACCAATTCAGGTTTTCAAACAACATGAATGAAATTCACATACTTAAAAGCACAGAGGCTCTTGTAAGGATCATTGAAATGAAAACAGAATTCCATCAGCTTTTTTTGTTATTTAGACTCATAGTAATAACAAAGGCAGAATGAAACTTTGTAAAGTGAGGTGGGAAAAAATTGTTGGAGAAAATATTTATTTGACTCTGTTTAGCCCAAAAGCTCTCAGCACAAGTCCCCTTTGCTGCATCAGCACATTGATATCTTCTCTAAAATCCAGCAGCAACAATGACAGTAACTAAATCATGGCTCCTCAACTCACCAAGTGTTCTCAGAACAGAGTGACAGACTACCAAGGGAGTTAAGGACAGAGTCAATGCAAAAGAAATAAATAAATACACAGGTTAAGTTCCCTTTTTTCAGCAAGTTTAAGGAAAGAACAAGCAAAACTTTCCATTTAAAAAACCCTCCAAACCAGCAATAGCAGAAAAACCTTTAAAAAAAGAGTTTGCTGAACATAACACTATTTTTTAAAATCTCCACAAAATCAAACCAACACATAATCAGCAAAATGTAATTCTTCCGTCTGGCTTTCTTCTAAAATTATCCTTTGTGTCTCAAAAATTTTCTCCTTGGCATTTCAAGGCAATTTAACCTGAAGAATCAATTTTTTTCTAAAAAATTAAATCACCATTTCTCCCCAGTTCTCACAATTGGTCAGAACTGTTCCACAAGTTGGCACCTCTGCATTCACACTACACATAGTAGAACTAAAATTAACTATTGCTCCTTCACTCAATGCCACTAGAATTTACTACATTTTCTAGAATTTTCTACAAATTTTGTATTATTTAATTCCATAATCCCCTTCCTCACACAGCCACTCTATCACATCCAAATAAAATTTTCCAAACTACCAAACTTTAGGGTAATCAAGACTTTAAAATAATTAAGACAGAAATGCCCTAAGCTACAGCAACAGCTGAATCAGCAGCAGCCATTTCACCCCAAAATTGTTTAAAAAAGAATTTAATCTGAAAGATATGAAAGACTGAAGACACCTTAGGTTGCATGTTCTAGATTCAATTCAGTGTATTTACCTTCTGCAAAGAGTTTGCCTGGATATATCATAACTAGGAAGAATAACCAGCTTTGAAATCTCATCTTCTGACTACATCTGCAGTTCCCACATGCCTGTGAAATGTTCACATGCATTAGTTTTGTAAATAATTAACTGGATTTTCAAATGGATACACAGAATGACTTAGTATCTGTGGTATTTAGTTGTTTCACTCAATGCTAAATTAATTTAATTCTCTAAATACCTTAATACCAGACTTGCAGAATTCACCTCCCATTGGGCATCCTTTACACTGCTCAAGAGAACAGAATTTATCATTTCATAGGCAAATTTATGGAGCATTTTAAACTGATTACACACTGTTCTGACTCAGGACCTCCTGAGTCCAAGTTTAAAGGGCATTCTCTTATCAGATTGTTTATCTTTGCTGAAATACTAGAGGAAACAAGTAATTCCCCCCCCATCCCCTCCAGCCTACACCCATGTAATCAGTCAGCTGCTTTCTACTTATTAATCATTCTGGAGGCTGTTGCATAAAGAGGAGAGCCACTGCTCTCTCTTGGGTTTTGTTGAGTAATGTTTGGGCATGTTTTCAGCCAAATAAGACACACGCTTGTATGTATCATTTAGTAGGCAGGAAGAAAAATACTCCCAAATTGCCAATTTTTTCTAAATTAAAAAAACTTAAAATGCCCCACCTAATTTCATAGGATTATAAAAATATTTTTTAAAAAGGAATTTTTAAATAAAATTTTTCCCTATTGTTACACATGATCCCTCAACAACCTTACTAGAAATTAAATTCAAGCTCCCCCCAAATGGTAGCCAGTTTTAAAATGCAAAGACAATGCCTGCCTGGCTCCTTGTACCATTCCAGGTGAGATAAACCAGCATCACTGCCCCTCTCAAACCACTGTCTTTAAAAGCATTCTCCAACATTAAATCAGAGCTTACGTAAGCTGTAAGCTGCACAGCTGAGAAATAAACAACACATTACGGCACCAGTAAAATTTCCAGGGCTTAAATTTTTATTGTACAATTCATTTAGGCAATAGCACAAAATAGGATTTACAGAGCTCTATACAATACAAAAAAAGTTACAGAAACACCCATTGCAATTTGAAAAGCAACAGTTTTTAAAAGGTAGCTTGAAACTTTTTTGCTTTCTTTCAAAAAATCATTTAGCTGTCTACTACATAGGAGCTGTAGAAATGAATTTTCCTACACATCATCTCAGCAGCAGGCAATACCAAGTGTATCCATCACCATCACAACTGCTTGCAGAGGATCCACAATTTCTTGCATGTTGTCTTTCCTCAAAACCCAGTCTGGTTTAATTCTGTGAAAACATGAGTTGTTTGTCATTAAGATATCATATCAACACAGCAAAAACAGTAGATGGAGTTTTTAAGCTCTTACCTTGAAACTGTTTTTATTCTTAAAGGAGTTACTGGAACAGAGGAAGTTCCACTAAATAAAGTTCTCTGCTTCACAAGTGTTCTTTCTGCATCCATTCTGTGCTTACGAGCTGTAAGTTTATACAGGCTTTGAATGCAAGTAACAGCTCTTGGTATGCTTCGGATTTCCTGAGACAAAGTGAAAATACCACACAGTTAACACTATGAGTTCAAAAGCAACTTAAATCAAGGAATCTGTTTTATCCAACAAAAATGCTCATCACTTAAGCTGAACTACTACCCCCAAGTCCAGTGAAACCACTTCAAAGCCAGTAACCCTAACAACAAGCCAGCTGAAAGTATAATTTCAAAATACTTAACTTGAGTATATGACTTGAGATCTCAGAAAATTAAAGCTCTTATAAGTCAGATTGTTTTGATTTCTCATTAAAATCAAAGTTCATGTATGGCAATGGGATATGCCTTCCATGATCAGTACAGAGACACAATTTAGTGTTTGCCCCCATCTTCATAGCAATGCATGAATAATGCAATGGTCAGAGGTGACTGGATACCAAGTGCTCATATCTGGTGGATTCACAGCCAAGAGGTTTATTAGGGATTCTAGCAATATGCAGGAAAAAAGGAAATTTCTTTCACTAACAAGTCTCTGTCACAACAGAGTATGGCAACACAAAGTCACTGTTACATTTCCAGTTGTTACTGATAAGGATACCAACTCTATCTGTAAAGCAACAGGAAACTTTCTGAAATGGGCTAAGTGATTAACTGGTAATTAAACTACATATAATGCTAAGCAACTGATATAAAGTCATCAAAACCCTGAGGAAAACAGGGATGGCAACCCCACAGTTTTACAAGGGCCATAGGATCAGAAGCTCATTGTCTTAATGAAGAGCTCTAGGTGACTGGGACTTACCAAATGACAAGCATTTCCACCATCTTGGAAAAGTATATATTATTTTTAAAATCAGAGGTCAGTCAGAATTGATAATATAGTCATAACTGGTATAGTAGAGATGGAGAGAAAAAACCTCACCACAAGCAACACAAAACATGCAATTAAACTATTAACCTTTAAATTGTTAATGCTTAAGTCTTACCAAAGCTCTTTCTGAGTCCTTTGAAAGGATGGCCAACAAACAGCAAGTTTTTGTGAAAATGCTTCCTCCTTTCTCAGAAATTCTGTCCCCAGCTTTCCCTCTGTACATTTGCAGCAGGTCTAGCAATGTATCAATAGAATTTTCTGCTTCATAAACTGCTCGAGTAGTTCTTTCATACTGTTATACAAGAAAGAGACAACAGAGTTTATATAAACAGATCTTTAAAATACCTTCCCCTCTAGATTAAGTTTGTAGCTGATCTGGTATCCAAGTAATAAAATTCACTTCTATATGTCACAGCACTGTAAAAGTTTACAACAACAAGAACTACCTCTCTTGCACTTCCCTTCCTTGTTCAGAGAACACTGAATCAGATTTAACATTTAAAACATAAGAATAAACTAGAATAAATCTGTGGAAATTTTAAAACGAGTTCAGCCTAAATATTCCTGAACTAAAAACAAGGGAATTTGAATGTAAATGCCTGTATGAAGGATGATCAAAAACTATGTTTAGCACATATTTGAAACCACAAACTAAAAACTTCTAGAATATTCAATTGAAACAATAACTACAGTCTACAGCTTATAAATCTGCAAAAGAAATTGTTAAAAAGTTACCTTTGAAACATTAAGTAGAACCTGAACTGAATATCTGATTACATCCATGCATGGAACACTCCTGTTGCAGCTTCGGATCAGAACAAAGATAGTGGAGATGGCTCTGCTCTGGGCCATATTTTCACAGCAGAGTGGGGACAGCCTGGTAGCCACCTCTATGATAATTAAAAATTGAAAAAAAAAAATTAAGACTTTGAAGCTCAAGTAATTAATTTGCAAGCCACTTTTTTTTTCTTTCCTTATTTTTAAGTAGAACTGTAAAGAACTAAACCCCACAATTGTTAATCTAAAGTCTTTTAAATTAATACATTTAAAATTCCTGACTGAAAATTGAGCAGCTTCAGCAGTCTATAGGCCATACACACTCATAGGAGATATAATAGACCTATGCAAGGTATAGTATTACAAGGACTGGCAGGAAATCAGAGCAACCATATAGGATTTCCTTCCTCTACATAATTATTTTTATAATGTTCTTAATTTGATAATCTTATTTTAGTCTGGAAAATAAAGCCCCATTATACTCCAACATATTCACATTTTACAATCACGCAGAAAACCTAAATTTCATTATAAACTCCTTAGCTGCAGAATTTCAGTTTCTGTCATCCATGGAATTCTATCAGTTATGATAAAACAAAATACTGACCAAGATTCTTTAATGCTGCTAGAATATAAGAGAGATGCTTGTATTTCAGAAGATATTCAATAGCAACTGCAGTTCTGTTGCACAATTTATTTTCTTCTCTGCTTTTTTCATTGGCTTTTTCTAAACTGCGCCTTAAAGCTTTAGTTTTTGCAGTGTCATTATTCTTTCTCCAAGAATATCCTCTCCACAATGCCTACAGAAATTTCACAAAGAAGCAAAAAAAATTGTGAAAAATAGACAATATAGAGTTAAATTTCCATTATCATTCCAAATCAATTCCACACAATACTCACAAAGTGTTTAATTGTTTAATTAGTAATTTCCAAGTGACTACCCTTCAGTGTTTCAACTTCCAAATAGTGGATTTTCAAGAAAAATTTAAAAAAAAAAAAAAATCAATGGAAATATTGTATGTACATTCTATACACCAATATAAAACACTGCAACATCTGCATAATGTGACTTCATGGTCTGTTTGCATTTAGCTTTGATGTATAAACTGAAGGACCTGGCTTGCAATAGTACAGATGAATGCCCCAAAGGAATCACATTTTCTCTCCCCAAAAACCCATGGCAGAAAAATAAAAAGGTCATTTTTTTTTTTTAACTAAAAAAGTAGTTTTCTTACAAATTGTATTTACCTGCAGTTTCACTATTCCAGATGTAAATTTTCTTCTTCGTCTGCAAGCAAGGAACCTCTTTACATTTCTCTGGATTACAGTGGCTGCATCATTTCTGTGTTTTAGCCATCTTCTAATTGCACGTTGCAATTGAACAATCCTTTGATAGTCTCTTTGAAATCTCTTTTGTTGCAATTTTGCTCGGAACCATCTCTGTTTAAAATTAAAGTAGGTTTCCATTTATTTATTCAAGGTTTTTCCTGAAATTCCCTTTTCCCATCCTAAACAAGCACTGATAAAGACTGAAGAAATTAATGGCCAAGTTTGGAGATCTGAAGATAATTTTTATTTTCAGGCAGTGCTGCAACACAGACCTGATTTTTGATCTGGCTTTTAGAGAAGTAAGGCACAGTTATGTTAAAAATTCTACAACTTAGACAAGTTTGGGTATCACCATCAGGTTAATACGATTCACCCGCATAAATCCCTGTATCCCAGGGGATTGCTCATGTAAAGAGATGCTCTTCATTTATTGATCCTTAAAGCTGTTGAGCTTGATCTTTTCCTCTTCTAGTAGGATGTAAAGAATGAGACTCAGACAACCCTCCAATGACTTTAGCAAAGTTGAGTGCCTCAAGGAAACAAACTTTAAAGTGCTTAAGCCTCCAGAGTCTGCCGAGATCCACTCTGGCATGCCTAGCTGGATACAAGTAACATTCTTTGATAAAGCAGTCTCAGCCTTCATAATTTAGCTCTGTTTTCACATGTGAAGAAACTAGAGTTTCTTAGTGCTACAGTCTGATAGAAAAGAAATTAGACTCCATTAGGCAAAATCAAGACTAACCTGTATTGTAAGAACAGATGAGATCTGTTTTTGTGCAAGTTTTAAGGTATAGTGAACCCTGTATGCCCTCTGAATTTTAATTGCAGAGAGATGATGATATGCAGCTGCTGCAAAATGAAGTAGTCTCTTTTGCTCTGAAATCTGTAGAAGAAAAAAGAGGAATAATATTAATTTTCATGCTCAGAGGCAGCTGATCATCTATGTAAGAGTCACACTAGAGATACATTGTTTGATGTTGAAGAACTGCCTCATACATCATTACCTCAGAACTACCTTTCTTCAGCACCAGATATCTAATCTAAACAACAGCACAGAGGCAAGTGTGAGCAACAGTAATATACAGCAGAAAACAATTTCATTATAAGCTTCATTTTAAGTATGTGCACAGAGGAGCATCACTTAGAGGCAGGACAGAAAGATTTCAGATCTTAAAAAAAAAATTAGCATGCAACAACAAAAACCTATGTTAGTAGTAAAAGGTTTTGAGAAAAGGGTCAAATTGTGTTTTGATTTATTCTGACGTACTCAGTTCCCAAAGCAATGAACAAGAATGAGTTCAACAACTGATCAGTTTTCCTTCTCCTGCCAGCCAAACCAGCTTACATCAAAAGCATAATTTAGATTTGAAGTATACTAACCTTTTTCCTGACTAAGTAACCCCGTGTAAATGCTTGCAATTTAATGACAGCTTGTATAGTTTTGTGGTATTTCATACGTTGGAGCCTGCCTTCCCACCAAGCCAGCACATGACTTTGGATAATTACAGCAGCAGCTTTTTGTTGAACAAATTTCCTCCTTGCCTTGAAACCTCTGTATACTTTTTGGATTAAAAGTATAGCTTGAAGCTTCTGAAAAAGATTTTAAAGAATACAATTGTAATTATCTTCATTATCACAGTCAATATAGATTTAGGTTTTATTTCTAGATATTTTATTTCTGTCATAAGAAAAGTTATTAAACTCATGCAGTATTACTTTATAAAAAATGCACCTCAGTAATTTCTTTTCCCATACCTGAATGGGGTCAACGAGCAATTAACTTGAACCTTTTTAAGAGAGAAATGCAACAGCAAGTTTCACACTTTAACTCATTGTCAGTATAGACAGGGATAATTCAACAAGTGTTGGATTTGTTTGGAATTGCTCCAGACCAAGAATAAACATTTTTGATCAACACAGGAAGAAAATACAATAATTTGAAGATTGAACAATTGTGATTTGAACAACATTTGTTCTGGCCTCACCTTTATTCTTTTCTTCTGCATACAGATGACAAAAGTCACTCACAGTGAAATCTTTTGAAAAAAAACAATGACAACAGAGCAGAAGTGAAAACATACCTTTCTTAAAAGTTTCCTAGCCCTGTACTGTTTATATGCCAACTGAATGGTAACTGCAGCATTCTTAGTCTCCAGAAACTGCTGTCGAATCTTTTGTGCAGTAAGGGTTGCTCTCCATCTTCTTTGAATGATAAGTGCACAGGACTTCATTTTCAAAAACCTATCATGAAAATACATTTTAGCTTTACCCCATCAGCTGAGAACACTTGTATTTTTTTAAAGTAAGAAAACAGTGAAAGTTTACAATATTAAGAGAGTTACTGCGAAAGCAGAGCTGTTATAATCCTAACCATGGAACAGCAGAACAATGGAAAATCCAGCAATGTTGGCAGAAAGAATGGTTTAAAATAAAAGATACTTTCTGGTTTTCTACAGCAGGCACTTGCAGAACTTGTTACCAAAGGAGACTGGGAAGGCAAAGAGCAATTTAAAAGGCATTAGATATATTGACATTTAACAGGTCCATAGAAGTATAATAAGGGAATAGGGAAGGATAATCCATTATCTAAAAAGCCTGGACAGTGAGAGAGGACCTTGAAGAGCATTCGGGTTAAAGCACTCTATCTAAATATTATCTTCTTCTGCCACTGGAAGAGGACACAATTCTGACTAAAGCAAGCTATCAGGCTAATCCAGTAGATTTTTATTGTAAAACTGTCTCACAGCAAAATAAAGACAAAATAGTTCAACTATAGGCAAGAAAAAGATCAAGATGTACTCTTTCTAGATGCCCAATATGCAAAATTAAAGACTGTTATGTTAAACATAAGAAAAATCTTGTGCAAAAGAATAATCCCACCTGCATCAATGGGATTAAGTTCACTTATGTTACATACATGCTGGAGGGTCAGTCTGAGAATCTACAGGCATTTGACAGCTTTGAAAAGTAGAGGAAGGTGTGTAAAATTCTGTATTACCATGTCCGCTGCTGTCTTGCCTTGAAGTGGCTCTGAATAACATGTGTAGCTTTTACCACAGCTCCATATTCCTTTCGTGCTTTCCAGCCCCGAAACCAGGCCTGAATGACTTGTGCTGCTCTCATTTTGTCAACCCACTGCCTGGTTTTATATCCTCTATATGATGCCTGTTAAATATATAGTAAGAAAACAATAAATTCCAAACTAGGTATTTTTTTTCTGTTCAATGGAACAAAAAACATTTAAAGGAAAAGCATGAAAGGCTTTCAGAATTCCTATCTCTATGATATTAGAGACACCCGATTTCCCATTCCTGTCTGGAAGATGCTTTCTAATGCAAGTAAAAGACATTCAGGGGAATACATCAAATGCTACTCTCTGATGTGTGTAAAAAAAAACAACCAACCAACTGAAAAACACCACCAACTTCTGGGATTACCTGAATTCTAATGGCAGCAGCTTTCATTCGATGGTATCTTTGCTGTTCATGATTTCGCAGCCGGTGGGCTCTGTAGTGTTGTTGAATTAATACAGCAGAAAACTTCCACTGAAGGTATTTCTGTCTCTGAATAAATCCACGTAAAAATGCCTTTAAGACAAAGACAAAGAATATTTCAGTACTTGCATGGTGTTGACTGGGAAGATATTTGTGTATTTTTAAGCACAGCTGCATTCAATGGCTTGTTGGAAAGACATCAGGAAAAGTAAATATATTTCTGATTTCCCAGTTTCTTTTTCTATCTTTTAAGCAAAGCAATCACATGTAAATTGTTAGAATGTTTAAACATTTAGAAAATGCCAAAGAAGCAGATGCTTTCCCCCCTAAAACATGGAGGAGAGGAGGGTGCCCCCATTCTCTTGCCCATTAAGTAGAGCATAGGCTCCCCAACAAGATACTAAGAACTATCTAAGAAATAATTACAAGAGTTTATTTCCCTTATTCTGATTTGCACTGAAAAAAACCCTCAAAGCTTGCATTTGAATAACATTTTGAAGAAAAATCTCTTTCTTTATGGTGAAATGACTAAATAACTAATAAGGCCATCACAGAAAGCAACTTAAAGCTTTTTCCAGAAGAAAAAGAGGGAAAGAGAGGTTACTGTGATCTCTATTTGTAGATGAAGAAACACTTGTTTTCTGTTGCTGATCACGCTTTCATTGCATAAATGGTGTAAGAAAAACATCAGACCAAGTATTGGCCATTTCCTGAAGTACCTCTGTGAAATCACAGTTGCACACTAAGCTTCATGTAATGCCACTCAAGGTACCAATGGAAAGGTACAATAAAACACAATTTCTCTCTTTACGTTCCTCTTCAATACATTCACTGAAAGCAGTCTAGGGACATTTAGTAAATCTAAAAGAACTAACATGATTGATTTACTCATGCCTTCCCAAATATGAATCTTAAAGAATGCAGCAGCTGTGCTTTTTTTTGACATTTACTTCACACACACTATCAGGGCTCATTGATTTCAACAATTTGAGACAATCAAATGAAGTATTCACTTTAGTGCTACAATTTATATACATGAAAGCCTATTAGGACAAACAAAGTCTTAAAAGAGCCACACACAAGTATCAGAACTCATCTGAAGTAGCAAAAATTTAAGGGAGAAAAGAAGAAAGATGTTACTGTGAAAGGAAAAAAAAAAACAAAAACACATTCCAAACCTTCTACTATACAGTACCTGAATTTTAATTGTGCTTTCCTTCATTTTGTGAAACCTCTTCTTTGCGATGAAACCTCTGACAGCAGCCTGCACAATGATAATGCTGCTGCGGGTTTGTAAGTAAGCTCTTCTTTGGCATTTTGCAGCCAAGTGGGATCTGTAGCATCGTTGTAAAACAACTGCTGCTTTTTTATAGCTTGCATACTTTGATTTTGCTTTATGCATTAAGTAATAGGCCCGTATTGTATTAGCAGCTGCTCTAAGCTGAATAAACTTTCTTCTCTGCACAGCCATCTGAAGGAAAGACTGAACCTTTCTTGCAGCTCTTATCTGTCTTGCCACGTTTCTTGCTTTCATCCCACGGATGGCAGACTGAATAGTTACTACTGCTTGTCTTTGAGCAGAATACTCTGCTTTCTGTAAACGAGCCCTTAGCCACGCTCTGTACCACCTCTGAATAGAGATTGCTGAACCTTGCATCAATTTATAGTGAGTCCTTGCTCTCCAGCATCGGAAGACAGACTGGATCCTTATGGCTGCTGCTTTCTTTTCAAGAAAAGCTCTCCTCTCCAGATACATTTTGAAGAATGACTGTATATGTCGTGCAGCCAGGTTGGCTTTATACAGCTGCCTAGCTTTTTTAGCACGAAAAGAAGACTGAAGGCAAACAGCAGCCTTTTTTAGTTTTGCATAGTTTTCTTTGTCAGCCTCTGTTGCCATTTTGGCTCTGAACCTTTGCTGTGTAACTCTGGCAGCCCAGCATAACTGCTTGTAATACCTACATTGGACATACATGCGATAAGTGGACTGTATTAGAACTGCTGAAACATGCATGATTCTCAGCTTCTGTCGCTCCTTCATGCCTCTGTACGATGCTTGAATAACTAGAACAGAATTCTTCAGTGTGAGATATTCCTTCCTTTGATTCCTTCCATTAACATAGGACCGGTAGTAGATCTGTATAACAATAGCTGCAGCTCTCATACTCTGGTAGGACCTCCTGCTCCTGTGCATTTTGTAGCTTGACTGGATCATACTAGCAGCTAGATGCATACGCCTAATATTCTTCCTCACTTGGACACCTCTGTACACAGCTTGCATACAAACAGCTGCCCTGCGAAGAGCAAGGTACTCCAAAGAATGTTGTCTTGCTAGAACCAGAGCTCTGTATCTTCTCTGAAAGACAAGAGCAGCTGCTTGAAGAGCGAGGTACCTTTGGCGCTCTCTAAAAGCTTTAAAATTTTTCTGAACAACTATAGCAGCACAGTGCAATTCTTGACAACGTTTTCTTGCCTGCCTCTCTCGAAAAGCCTTCTGAATGAGACTTGTTGCTTTCTTTAATGATGAGTAGTGCTGGACTGCTATTTTCCTTAGGTGGTTGGCTCTATATCTCTTCTGTATCAGATGGGTTGCCCACTGAACTCTCCTGTACTGATGGTATTCCCTTTGCATTCGGTAGTTCCTCTGGATCACAAGTGCTGCCTCATGTCTTTTCTTCAAATAGCGCCTTGCTTTCATTCCTCTATAGGCAGCTTGAAGAACCAAAACAGAATTCTGCAGTTTTAAGTACATTTCTCTCACATGCTTCCCTTCCCTGTAAGCACGATAATGTCGCTGTATGGTTATTGAAGCAGCCCTGAGAGCTTGGTAAGAAATGCAAGTTTTATGCATTCTTAACATTGCCTGAATGACTGTAGCAGCTCGATGCATCCGCTGCATTTGTTTTCTTACCACAAAGCCTCTATAAGCAGACTGCAAGGTAACAGCAGCATTAAGGAGAGAGAGATATTTTTGACGTTGAATTTTTGCTAGCTTTGTTGCTCTGTATTTTCTCTGAATCACAATAGCAGCTGCCTTTACCAAAAGGAAATGTTTTCTTTGCAGATAAGTTCTAAATCTTCTTTGAATAAGCACAGCTGATTCATTCATAGTTCTTAGAAGTCTTCTCGTTCTCATGCCACGGAAAGCAGCCTGGATACAGAGGGCAGCACTTCTTGTAATTCTGTAGTTGTGAACTTGCACATCTCGCTCCCTACAAGCACGGAACCACAGCTGAACCTGCCTTGTTGCCACTAACATTCTCCTGAAGTCCCTCCGTTGCTTGTACATTCTATAATAAGCCTGTATGACTACTGCTGAGCAATGTAAAGTCTTTAATTCTTGTCGGACCTTCATGCCTCTGCAAGCAGCCTGAAGAATTATGACAGATGACTTGAGCTCCAAGTACTTTTTACGTTGTTCTTTGCCTGAACTAAAGGCTCGATATTGTCTCTGAATTACAATTGTTGCCTTTCTCATTGCCTGGTATTTTGAGTTCACACAATGCATCTTAAAGGTGGCTTGGATACGGACTGCTGCTTGATGCATGCAGTGAAGTTGTCGTCTGACTCTTACTCCTCTATAAAGTGCCTGCATCTGCACTGTGGCTTTTTTTAAAGCTAAGTATTTCTGCCTATGACTTTTAGCAAGAGCAGTTGCACGGTAATGCCTCTGAACTACAATAGCTGCAGATCTAAGTCTTTCATAGTCCTTTTTGACCAGGTGAGATCTGAAGGCAGTTTGTATAGCTGTGGTAGCTTTGTTTAGCACGTTCAGTTGTCTCCTCACAGCCATCCCACGGTAAACAGACTGCAAGACCAGTACAGCTGCTTTTGTTCTTTGATAAATTGCACGTTGTTTCTTTTTCATGCAGTAAGCTCTGAAGTGTTTCTGAATCACTACAGTGGCTCCTCTTAGTTTCTTGTATTTTAGGCGATGCATGTGCATTCTGTAATAGGACTGAATAACTGTTGCTAGAGCATGCTTCTTTTGAATTTCTTTTCTCACAGTTCTCCCCCTCCACACTGCCTGAAGATGCACCACAGAGTTACGCAGCTGAACGTATTCTTGCCGCTGTTTCTGGCCTGTAAGTCTGGCTCTGTAGTGCTTTTGGATAACTTGCACAGCATTCTTCATAAGCCTGAATTTTTTCAAAGCCATGAATTTTCTGAAGGCAGACTGTATCTTAGTAGCAGCAATATATTGTCTTTGGATCTGCTTTCGTACCTTCCAACCACGATAAGCTGCTTGTAAAGAAAGCACTGCTGCTCTTGTTGTTAAGAAGCTCAGTCTTTGCCTGTTACCAGCCTTACAAGTTCTGTACCACCTCTGTATTTCAATGGAGGCCTGAACCATAGCTTTATATTTTCTTCTTGCAGCATGAGCTCTAAAAGCAGTCTGAATTTTAACAGCAGCTCTGTGTTCAAGTTTAAGCTTTTTCCGTGCTTTATAGCCCCTGAAGGTTGCCTGTAAGCACACAGCTGCCTTTTTAACTTGTAAGAACTGCTGCCTCTGACAAAGCTGCTTTTTGTATGCACAATAACGTCTCTGGATGACAACAGCAGCATAATAGATGCTTAAATAATGTTGCCTGTCCCTTCTCATTCTGTAGTGTGCCTGGAGTAACACTGCAGCCTCCCTCCACCTTTTCATTTGTTTCCTGACAAGATAGCCTCGCACTACAGCTTGAATTCTTATGCAAGCTTCCCTCAATTTCTTATAATCTTCTCTGAGTTGAAGAGCACATCTATGAGAGCGATAGTGTTGCTGAACATAAAGTGTTGCAGCCTTTAATGCACAGTAACGCTTATGTGCTTGCCTCATCCTTACAAAAGCTTGGATCTTCACTGTTGCATCTTTCAAGTTTTTAAATCTCTTCCGAGTAGCATAAGCACGGTAATTTGACTGAATTTTTATCACAGCTCTCAATACTCGAGCCTCTTTCCTGGCTTCCATCCCTCTGTAGGCAGACTGTAGCACAACAGCAGCCAGGCGCATCCTCTGGAAAGAAGCAGCTGCTTTTTTAGAAGCAACACATGCCCTGTACCAAGTTTGAATTTGAGCAGCAGCATTTTTCATCTCTTTGTATCTTTTGACTTGTTGGTATTTTCTCACATGTGACTGCAGTGTAGTTACAGATTTCTTTAATTGTAGGAATCTTAGTTTCTCCTTTTTCATTCTCCACAGTGATTGAATGATACAAGCTGCCTTCGTTTGTCTGTACAACTTGCGGGCCTTCATGCCTCTAAAAGCAGCTTGAAGAACTATCACTGCTGCACGCTTTTGCAAATAGTACTCTCTTTCAATTTTTCCTAATTTATAAGCTCTGTAATACTGCTGAATTGTCACAGTTTTTGCCCTCTGTTCCAGGTAAACACGTCTAGCCAGCTGACAGCGATACCAAGCCTGAATTTTGGTCACACTTTGCTTGATATGAAGATACCATTTCAGATCTCTGTGCATCCTGTACCAGGACTGTATGACAAGGGCAGCTCTCTCTCTTTTAGCCAGTTTTGAAGATTGCCATTTTCGGAAATAAGCTTGAAGCACTAAAGCTGCTTTAATTTTCTGTTCCATCTTGCGTTTTCTCCAACTTCTGAAGGCAGACTGAATGGTGAGTGCAGAAGATTTCAGCGTTTCAAATCTTTGCCGATCTTTTTTGGCCAACTTAGATGCACGCAGGTGACTCTGAATTGTAACAGTCGCCCAAACAAGTCGTCTATATGCAGTGACAGCCTTCACCATCCTTACTCTTGCTTGTGCAAATATAACATAGCATCTTAGCTGTAAATATCTCTTCCTAGCAGAGTATCTCCTCCAGCAAGCCTGCAGGAAAAAGCAGAAAATTTAGTATTCTTGTCATATCATCAGTTAAGCCTAAATTGAAGAAGTACCAGCCTCAGACTTTTAGAGTTCTTTATTCTTATTTAATCCCTAGGAAGAATAAAGCTCATGTATTACCTGAATAGTACATATTACCTGAATGACAATGGCAGATTTACATCTGGCTTCCTCCAGTTTTGTCTTTTTCAGATTTAAAAGAGTCATCCTGGCTAAGTACCCTCTCCAGTGTTTCTGGATGAAAACTGCTGCATTCACTTTCTTCAGATAGCGTTGCCGAGACAAGAAGCTTAAAGCAGCTTTCTGAATTATCCGAGCAGCTCTGTCTCTTTCCTACAAAGAGGAAATTTCCACTGAACAGTTAGGATTAAAACTCTAATGCACTGAAAATTTGACTGAGAGTAACACCAAAATTAACATTAAAATCAGCCTTGTTGATAAAAACCCCTACGGAAATATAACCTCTGCCCCATACCACACCAGATTCTTGGAATATTTCATTTGAACACAGTTTCAGCATTGCACAGTATCTATCTCAGACATACTGGTGGCATTTATGACCACTAAATGTCGTGTAACTACCAGAAAAAATCAAGAGATAAAATATATATCATGCAACTTAATGCCAGTGAATTTTTGCTCATGAACCAAAGTATTAAATCCATCTACAAGTTTGATTACTCTTTCCACCTTCTAGCTATTAATAGAAATTAAAAAAATAACTACAATTTTTTATTTTTAAGAAAATAGGGCAACTATTTTATATTTGACATTTTGGGAAAAGGGCTTAAGGGCATATGTTCTAATCAGAGCACAAAAGAAAGAACAGTAGTATTTAAACAAATGCAATTATTTCAGAATAGTATTAAATTACAGTGATTTTTAGTAGATTACACCAAGAAGGACATATATTTTCACAATAAAAGTGGCACTCCTTAATTTAAATACTAATATAACTCTAATAAGCCTGTATATGCCAAACAGTGAATTAATCTTTATTTGGCATTTCTCATTGTAGAAATGATGAATGTTGAATAGGTAAAGAGTACCTGAGAAAGTCTCAGTTCCTTTCTTAGCCTGTAATTCCTCCAAGCAGACTGAATTAATCGAGCAGCTCGAGTTTCTTGACAAAGATCCAGAAGCCGTGAGCACAGAAATGATACATAGGTAATAACAACCTGCACAAAGGCAGAACACAGAGTTCAGGGCTATAGGGAAGTGCAGGTCACATTCACAGGACAACAGAACATAGAATAGTTTGGGTTTGAAATGATCTTAAAGATCACCTAGCTCCAAGCCCCCTGCCATAGGCAGGGACACCTACCACTAGGTCAGGTTGCTCAGTGCCTTGTCCAGCCTGACCTTAAACATTTCCAGAGAGGGGGCATCCACAAACTCTCTGGGAAACCTGTGTATAAGAACTCTAAATGTGTCTCACCTTCTCATCAGGAATTGTATTTGACATGTCTGAGTGATGAATCATCGCTGGTATTCCACCCAGGTCAGAAACTGCAGCATTGATCAGCTGAAAGTTTTTTCTTTCATTGTCCAGGAGTTCCTTGTACAGGACTGAGCCAGTTAAAGCTTTACAAAGAGAAGAACATTTGTCAAATTAAATTGTGTACAAAAATAGATCTAACATGAATTTCTGTACATCAAATAACTCACTCTCACTATGGACAAGCATTCCATCTGAACCATTTAGAGAAGTATCAGACTCTGAACAGGATGAGGAGGAAGAGTTTAGGCCCACTGTACGAGTTTTTGAGCATTCCACTGTCTGAGTTGTACGCTGGCACACAGCTTCCAAAGGCATGTAACATGGATGATAGTGATGAATCAAATGACATAATACTCTGCCATCTGAGAAACACACTGTAAAGTTTTCCACCTGTTAAGTAAAACACAATAAGATACAAGTCCTGTTATTTTCAGTTACCTTGTAATTGGTATAAGCAGGATATAGAATTTGTTATCTTGTACCTCTGAAAGTGACAAAGTGCAAACATTTTTTTTTTTTAATTTTTTTTTTTACAGATTTAGGAAACTAGTGCTTTCTCTGAGGACTCGCTACTCAGTGATATACAGCTGTGAGAAATCAGAAACAGTGATATACAGCTGTGAGAAATCAGAAACAGTGATATACAGCTGTGAGAAATCAGAAACAGTGATATACAGCTGTGAGAAATCAGAAACAGTGATATACAGCTGTGAGAAATCAGAAACAGTGATATACAGCTGTGAGAAATCAGAAACAGTGATATACAGCTGTGAGAAATCAGAAACAAAGATGCAAGAGTGAAATAAGCATTTCCCCTGGAGTTTCACTCCAATAACCAAATAAGAAAGCAACCTTTCTATAGGAGAATCACCAAGACATTTTGTACCTTCACACTAGGAATTCAGAGCAGAAATAAGCTCTGAATTTGCATCACTTCAGTGAGTCGCCTCACTGAGCTGGGCTTCTCTCCTCAAAAGGAGCTAATAAAATGTCCCTTCTAAACAGCCATTTACAAGAGAAACTCCCTTTAACCCAAATATTCGTTTAATTCTCATAGTTCCCATAAACTTTAAATATTTTATGTGTAAATTCATTTGAGAAGAATGCTCATTAAAGAAAAAAAAACCCACAACAACAAACAAACCAACAACCCCACAGTGCAGGAAAAAATCTTCTATTTTTTAAAAGGTATTTTTCTACATAAAGATTAATGGGAAGAGCTGATCATTTGTTTAAAAGGGAAGCTGCAGCTAAACCCACTAAGAGATGGCCATTTTAAGTCAGATTAAACTTAAGACCAGAAGGATATTTAAAACTAATTACCATTGGCTGCTATTTCATATTTGACAGGTTGAAGAATTCTGCTCCATTAAGAATAAGCATTTCTATGGCAAGAAAGAAGGTATTTACTGAATTGTACATGACTTACCTTAATACTGTAAAATGCACAAACAGCATTAACCCATGTCAACAGCAGCTTCACCTTTTCACTGTAATGTTGAGGTGAGGAGTTCATGCTATTAGCCTCTGGCACTCTAAAACAGTTTGCAAAAGTCTTGAGAGCACCTAATCGTGTTTTTCTTTTATGTGCATTCTTTAAAAATTCGATTTCTTCTTTTAACTGGTCCACATTAAGAAAAATATCCACCTGTTAGAAAGGGGGAAAAAAAAAGAAAAATATTATTTTACCAGCAGTCTGACATGTTGTACATTGGAGCAGCTAGATAGACAGGCTTTAAATATGGCATTTTAAAGAGAAACTCACTCTCACTACTTAACAGTCCCTAACATCAGCAGAGGATAACCTGGACTGCCAGGAGAGATGGCAGTTTCTAATACTAAATTCTTCAGATAAAACTTAAGCCATATTCCCACTGCTCTGTGTAAAACAGGTACTTCATCAATTAATAGTTGGGGAAAACAGCCTGGGTAGTTTCACAGGAAACAACAGCTTGATCATCTTGTCTGTGTTTGTACTAAGTTCATGTACCATTCCTCCTCATTTAAGAGGCTGTGAGACTGCTTGAACTGGTGCAGTGATGGTGTAAGATTTGGAGAACAAGCAGCATATGCAAAGGTTTTGATAAAGCCCAATGTCACTTAAATTATTTCTTTAATCAAAAGCAATGCAACTGTGACATATGTATCAGGAGAACGAAATTGAGGAAGGTAACTACTCAATACAGAAAAGTGTTAATAAAGAAAATAGTTTTATTGTCTTTTGATTATGTTCTTGTGGCTCTCATGGTTTTGCAGCTATTGTCTTGGAAAGTCTTGCTTTAGATTTATAGTCAGTAGTATTTCTATTTCTGACTAGCTGATGAAGCTCACTGCAGAGGGGTTGGTCTAGATAATCTTTGAAGGTCCCTTCCAATTCAATGCATTCTGTGATTCTGTGGTGCTTGGTAGGAAAATTCCTCCACAACTTGAGTCTTATTTTACCTTGCATACTTTATGTTACTACCAACTAGATTTGTCAGCTGGCAACTTATTTGAAAAAGACTGACTCCAATTAACTCACTAAAACAGCCTTAAGCCTTTTTTTTCCTTGCTCTATTTTTTTCTGATTTGAAACATCATTGCAACAATGCAGAACAAATTATAATTTTCATTTCAAAAATGCTTCTTCAGAGGAATAGAAAAAAGTCTTTGTCTATCAGTGTAACCTTTTCAGCTACGAAAAGCTTATCAACATTTTTGAGATCATCATTCCTTTTCTTTTGATTATCAGTTCTGTTGGCAGAATATATATAATATATAATATTCTTATATATAATATCTATAAGAAAAACCACAGTTGAAACATTATCTAAACTGAAGAGTTAGCAGATTTAGGAAGTTTGCAAGGCACTTTAAATGTACAAAGTGGATTATTTCACAAATTTAATCAGTCAAGGCTTTCACAAACAAAAAATATTCATGAAAGACATGTGTTTTCATTATTGCTTATTTATAAATATTAAGAAACAAAGACAAAGAGTAATCGAATAGTACCTGGAAGGCAAAGACAATTTTCCACAGGAGTGCTAAGGTCTTTTCTCTGTGTCTATCTACAATATCTCTGGAGTCAATTGAAGCACCTATCAAATAAAACAATGAATTAAAATATGCACTAGTCCTCCAATGAATAACACTGGATAACACTTGCTTCCAGGCCTTACCACTTTCATCTTTCAAGTTAATTCCTTGGTCTTTAAGGACATTAAGAACAATGTCAACATTATGCATCTTCTGCAGACGACTTATTGCAGGAACTCTCAGTTGTTTTGAAAGATTCCAGTTTTTGGTGAGAAGTTCCATTGTTCTCCTAACAAAGAGAATTTCACACAGTTTAAAGTCTTAGCCAAGCTCAAGTTGAAGTATTCTACAAAAGAAAATAAATAGTTCAAAATAATTCTGTGTCATCAACTCACACGAGACGAATGCCACACTGTAAGTCCACAGCCAGATTTGTTACAGCAAAATCAAATTCATCCAGTGGAGTCTGAATATGACTGACAGGCAGTCCTAAGAAACCCAGATGGCGGGAAAGGTCACCTTCACCACTGAGGAAGTCCCGAGAAAAGGCAAGCAGGAGGTCTTTGCTACACTAAAAGACAAAAATTGAAGAGGAAGATAATCTTAGCACTACAATATTTGTCACGCTGACTACAGTTTTCATTCTTCGTCCCCCAAATGGCAACCCATACTTCTATTAAAAAAATAATTTCATTATTGTTTTATTATAATTTTTAAATGTATTTTTAGCTTGTACACACAGCTTTACTTGCCATTGTACCATGTCACTGAAAGCACCACCTTCAAAAATACGTTTTCCTCAGTCTGCCTCTCTATGCAGTGTAAATCCAAGAAAACTGATTTTATTTAAATATAACATTTGTTCAAAAACTTTGTACAACGGATGTTACATAGTCTTCCTTGACACAACAAAACAACAGCAAAAATAAACAGAAAAGCCCATCAAATCAATCTGCTGTTAAGATGTAGAATTCTAGAGTGATATTTGAAAGCATGCAGTAACTTAGCACCAACAGCACTAGCATTTCAAAATTATTTTACGGAATTTCTTTATGCTACTGTGAGACATGTTGGGACTGTTTGTGTAAACACGAGAGCTACGTGGATGACCAGAGCCGAGTATCTCTCTGTGCAGAAAGGCCGAGAGAGTTTGGGCTGTCAGCCTGGAGAAGAGAAGGCTATGGGGAGACCTCACAGCAGCCTCCCAGTGCCTGAAGATGCTACACAAAAGCTGGGGTTTTCCAGGACATGGAGTAATACGACCATAGGCAGTGGTTTTAAACTACAGCAGGGCAAGTTTAAACAGGATATCAGGAAGAAGTTCTTCCCCATGAGGGTGGCAAGACATTAGAATGCCACTAGGGTGGCCTAGAATAGTGGTGGAGTCCCTATCCCCAGAGACATTCAAGGCCAGGCTTGCTGAGGCTCTGAGCAACCTGATCTAGTGCAGTCCCTGCTCACTGCAGAGGGGTTGGAGTAGATGGCTTTTGAAAATCCATTCCAACCCAACACATTCTGTGATTCTACAAACAGCCAAGACTTGATAAAGAAAGTATATAGATTTAAAAAATAATATAAAAAATAATATAGAATTCTACACTGAGGTTTAGAACAATATTGGATGGCATCACACCACAGCATTCTTACCTTGAACTCTGCATCCTTACAGAAGAGACAAGGGTCATGGTCAATCATTCTTGACTGTTTGGCACAATCCAGGAAGCAAATCAACAGCAGCAATTTTTTCAGTGTGAATTTTGACAAAGCTTCTTCGTGACCTAAAAAAGATAGAATCATAGAAGAGTTCAGGTTGTGAGAGACCTCAAAGATCATCCAGTTCCAACCCCCCTGCCATAGGCAGGGACACCTCCCACTACATCAGGTTGCTCAGTGCCATGCCAACCTGGCCTTGAACACCTCCAGAGAGGGGGCATCCACAACCTCTCTGGGCAACCTGTTCCAGTGTTTCACCACCCTCACTGTAAAGAATTTCTGTCAGGTCTGAATCTACCCCCTTCCAATTTACATCCATTATTTCTGGTCCTCCCATCAGATATCTTACTAAAAAGTCCTATCCCTGCCTTTCTGTAGGACCCCCTCAGGTACTGTAAGTTACTGTGAGGTCCCCCCCTGAGCCTTCTCTTCTCCAGGCTGAACAGCTCCAACTCCTTCAGCCTGTTCTCAGAAGGCAGTTGCTCCAGCCCTTTGACCATCTTCGTGGCCCTCCTCTGGACCCACTCCAGCTGCTCAATGTCCTTCTTATGTTGAGGGCTCCAGAACTGGACGCAATACTCCAGCTGGGGTCTCAAGATAGAATACATCAAGTGACCATGCTACAACCAAATAATGAAAATAACTTATTTTTAGCAGTAGTTACCTTCTCGGTAAAGGTGAGGCACAGTGGGGTGCCTGTATGCAGCTGCAATATCAGGGTTCCAAAGTAATCGATTAAGGATAAATATTGCTAATCCCATCACATCACTATTACTCTCCAAAGCTATCAGTTCTCCATAAACAGTCTAACATGAAAAGAAGGAAAAAGAGCAGAACAGTTAGTAATAAAGGCAATTCTTATGAGAGCATTTTTGAGTAACATATATTGAAATTCTGAAGCAGCAAATGGTAAGTAACCTCTAAAACTCAAATCAGTTTTCCAAATCTGTCAGAGAAGGAAAAAAACTAAAAGGAAATTTTGGGACACCCAGTCTCAATTCAAAACATGCATGGTCATCTACATCTGAAGAAACAATCAGGAACTTTCTGAAGACAATTGCAATATTCTTCAGTTTAGTAAACGGTGAACCTGACAGAAAATTGCTTTGGTGTTATTGGTCAGGGAGCTAACATCCACTTTCTTTATTAAACATTTTTCTTTTTAATAAGGTGAGCACTTTCTTAAAGGAAGTCTGTTGTAATGATTTAGGAGAGATGTAAGTAATTCAGGTATAGCATGTTTACAAGTTAAATAGCTGACCCAAAAGAAACCTGAAAAACACCCCTTAGTGAAATTAAAAAATTAATGCCTTTGTACTTTGATTACAGACCAAAAATTCTGCACTTACCTCCAGACCTATACGCAGCCACAGAGGGTTGTAAGATAAAAGCCAATTAAGGACTTTCTGCCTCTCTCCTGCAAAAGAGCACCTTATTATATTTATCCAGAAAAATGCTTCATATTATAGCATAAATTGTATTAACCGATCTTAGATTAAAGCAACTTAGTGTGTGAATAACCCTATTTCTACTTGCAAGTAAAAGGAGGATCCAAAGTTTCAGTGCTCTTACCTATATCTTTCCAGAGATGTCTGTCTCTACGAACTAGCAAGCGCCTGCTTTCAATCTCAACTTCCAGCTTCTTAATAGCTTTGACCATTGTTTCAGAAGTAAACAATCGGCAAGCCTCACGTCGTAACTTATTCAGCTTGCGATGAGCTGTGTAAGCTTTGAAAGATGCTTCATCTTTGGTGGGTGCTTTAGGAACACTGATTTTGTGATTCTCTTCTCCCAAGATAAGAGCAGCAGCATTTACTGTTGAAATGCACACACACAAAAATGTGAGAACGGCTTCTGATTTAGGATTTTCCTTCTTTTCTAGCACAACTGTCATTGAAACATGTTACTATACATTTATGATTATCATGTATTAAGCTAAAGGCTGAAAAGAGAAATATAGGTGATACATAAAAAATAAAAACAGGAAAAAAAAAAGAAATATTCTTATATAAAAGCTAAATGTCACACAAATGAAGGCAACAAGATGGGATCAGAGTTAAGCTAGTACTACTATTCATTAACAAAGCACACTATATAAATGTCTAGGAACATTAAAACATGAAGTAAAATTCTTGTACTCTCACCTTGTGAGGTATTTGTTTTCACACTGAAGTCATCAGGAGTAAGTACAAAATTCAACCACCAGGTGAAACCTCGTTGCTGCTTCTCCTTCCAGCGCTCATCATAAAACATGTTTTTAGCAGCGAAAGGCATTGGGTGCCTAGGGATGACTTAAAAAAAATAAAAGTAAAAAGAAAAGTCCCACCAGCTTGTGAAACACTTGATAAAAAATATGCACTTCATTGATGAAAAGGTTATTGACATTTAGCACTAAAGCAGGAAAAAGCATGTTGTCAGAATCTTCAGTGACTTGCAGATCAGCTACCAGTACATAAATTTTAGCCAGAGTAGGGATTCAGTTATTACAGCACTAGAACAAAGATACAGTTTCTAGAACACAGGCTGTTTGCAATGCACATAGTGGGGCAAAACCAAGCTGAAACAGATTACATACAGAAAGACATTTTATAGATGCATTTTTCTGAACACATTAATTTAGTATTAAAAGTTTTCTGAAATAAGTAGCTGTTTGGCAAGACATTTTTTATTAGGTATTCCATTGTTGTATGTAAGGATTACTGTGTGGAAAAGGCATTTCACTGATAGCCATCTGTCAGCTGAGAACTTATCTGGAATGCAGCTTTTGAACTTTCAGGCAAAACTGGGAAAGATAACAATTACCTTCATCCAGACATGTATTGCATTCAATTTTCAAAAAGGGAAATGAGATTACATACATTTTTCTACTAGATGCTGATTTATTGAAGAGCAAATCTTCTATTTCATCTCTTCTCTAACTAGTCAAGTCCTAGCAATCACCAGCAGTACAGCAATTGTGACATTTAATTCATTGTCTAATGTTTTACTAAATACACCTACCTGTTTTCAGTGGTTTCACAAAAGTCAGGTGAGACTGAGCCAATCCAGGGACGGGTTTACTAATTCTGTTGGTAGTTCTCGATGCTTTCTGCAGTGAAGAACCTACAAGCATTAGCACACAAATATCAACAACAAATACATCAGTGAAAGTTAATATATAAAGGTTGGTATAATTTATAAAGCATGGAATTGGAGCCCATTCAAAATACATTGTGATATTTTTTAATTAAGCTGTATCTCAGATGGATAAATATAAGAATGGGCATTTCAAAGTTAACTTTTAGAAGCAAAATACAATTTTTCTTTGTAAAACCTAGGTTATATTTCCTCATGAGAAAGTGTCAAATGCAAAATAACACAAAGCTGTCATTGTTTTTGTGCTTTACAGCTACAACTAAGAGACACCAAAGTAATTCTGGGCTCTCAATTTACTTCCTTGTACAGCACCATCAATTCTTACCTTAAGAGGTAAACAGAAATAGCCTTGCAAATAAAATATAACACACAGTGTCTTAGCTAGGTTATGTAGACAAACTTAAAATGGCTGAAATCAAAGTGCATCACTGAAAGCCCCATATCAAATCTAGATCACAGGATAGATCACTTGAAGTGATGAAAGTAGCATGTTATTTTGATCTGAAAGCCATGATGAATTTTTCCTGTTAGTTATGCTACAGGGACTGCATAAAGATGATGAAAATCAAATGCTCCTTTCTGTTACAGATCCCCACTGTTTTTCTATGCCAGAACATACTTGGAAACAGAATATTTAAAAAACCCAAAATGCATTGAAATACAAGAAGTCCTCAAGTTCTTCTGATGTTCAAGCATCTAAGTTTTGGCAAACTATAGAGGCAGGAAGATCTACACAAGGCTGAAAACAAGCCAGTTACAGACTGTGAAAAGCAGAAAGGGAAGAGTTGTGGGAACCACAACCTGAGGCCACAGGGATGCACCCAAACACTCCCAAATTATTTTTTTCCCGGAAGTGGTGAATGGAGGGAATACTGCTCACCAGCTTTCTTTCTCTGCTTTACTCTCCCTTGGTTTGTGTGCTTGAGAACTGATGGTCTCATAGTAGTATGTGTTTTATTGTCTGCATCAGATGTAAGAGTTCTTTTTCTTTCCACTTCTTCTACAGACATTGGAGCTGTAGCTCTACTATTTTCTGCAAATATTTCACTTTTCCTCTTACGACACAAAGAAGTTCCTCCAGAAGATGGATTTACTTTGTCATTGTGACATTTATTTTCTGCTGAAACGAGATCTATAACCGGAAGCTGGTTTGGTGCTCCTGCTTTGGTAGGTACAGGCCCTACATTAGCACATTCCATTATTGCCTTACTAAGGCACTTCTTAGATTTTGGCTGGAGAGTTTCTGTCCTTTTGTCTTCAGCAACATCATGCTTTTTTTTTATGACAGTGGCAGAAAGAATTGGACGCTTTTTTCGTTGCTGTTTCTGAGAAGAATTGTGAGTCTGGAGCTTCTCTGTAGGAGGTAAACTGATGTGACTTTCTTTGGGTTTATCATAATGAAGTACCTGTGATACTACATTATGCGGCTCAATGACTTCTTTTACCTTTTCTTCTATATGGACCTGTGTTTTAATCTCTACATCTCCACTCCATTTTGAGGGTAGGAATCTCTTTATGACATAAGGCTCTGTAGAAGTTGATATTGAAGCTCCCTCAAGTTCAGCAGTCTTAGACTGCTTATCTGACAAGATGTCTTTTACAAATTGATCAGGTGACAGAATTGGAACAGACTCTGTTATGTCTATATCCACTTGATAAGTCCCATTTACAAAAGAATCCGGACTCAAAATCCTCCTTGTGCTTAAAGCAGGCAGAGGCACTGGGCGTTCAGGAGTGCAGAGTGGTAAGTGTGGACCATTAAGAATTACTTCATTGTTTGGAACTGGCAGTTGTGTTAATTCAATAGAAGTGCACACACTTTCAGATGTTAATTCACTCTGCTCATTAAGAAATTGCTTGATGTTACGTCTGCCTATTTGAGGCAATAACTCTTCATTTACAGCAGCAATATCTGCAAATGTGGTAGATCTTCTCATTGCAAGTGGTGTGCCAGCAGTATTATGATCTTCTTCTAGCATTGGTGTAATAGGAGATATAGGCAATTTATTTTCTGAGCCAAGGCAAGGGTCATTTCCAGGGGACAAACTATTTTGCACTGTGTTCTGATTTTCACATGGCTGAAGCGGATTTCTGAGTGTGTTCATCCTCTGCGAAACTTCAAAGGTTTTATTAACACTTTTAACTTTTGAAGTACTCTTCATAACTTTTTTTGAAGCAAGTGCTTCTGATGTGTTTTTCAGTTTTATAGCATCCCAAAGACTCTTCTGAAAAAGAAATGTAAATGAAACTTAGTACTCTGACATCCTACATACTTTTATGTGTAGAAGTGAACCATATCAATGCATCCAGTCAAAGTCTAAAAATGCTCTAAAATTTATCAGAACTTATTACCAAGCTAGAAATCTGCTGGGCTTTTTGGTCATGTTTTATTTTCTAAGTTGTAATGTACTAGTACCTACCTTCCAACCCAGCTAAAAAAAATTTGAATACAACACATTCCTATGGACAGCACCATTATTCAGATTTTAGTTCTCCATTTTAGTTTTCCTTCACTAAATTCTCTACTAATAAAAACAATACCTGTGTGTAAAGGAATTAAGAGGCATAATAAATGTGCTCACCTTTTTCTTTGGAGGCTGTTCAGCATTACCCAGAAGTACAGCCTGATGCTTCACAACGCCATTGACAACAAAAGTAACCAGTTCTCGGACTTTGCCTTCTTCTAATGGTGTCCATGTTACAGAAACAAAGATTCTTTGTCCTGACTATTGGAGAAGAATAAAATATTTAAAATCTAGCACCTAGATACACTTGCATATCAAAGAGAGCAATCAAATCGAATGAGAAGCTGCATTGCAGAAGCATCACACATTCTGATAACATGATAAATGATTGTTAAATGCTGAAATGTCAGTTTTTCTCCTCTGGCACCTAAACTTCAGCAACCCCTATCAAAAACATTGCCTTACTAACATCCTACTTAATGAAACTATAATGGGAAGCAAGCAAGAACACAGTGATCAATGCAACACAGGAAAAATGACAAGATTTGAGTAAGGGTAAGCAGAAGAAGCTACATAACTTTTTGCACCTATTAAGTACACCCTCTAAATTAATTTTGATATGATGATGTTTGTGTTAATAAACAGAAGTTAACTTTTAGCACCTCATCTGACTAAATATCAATGTCTTTTTTAAGTCCAACTATCTGAAAAGATGAGATCAGGCATACAAGGTGATTGACTAAATGTGAAGACACTGCAAATGAACAAAAATGTTTCATATACTTAGACATAGAATCATAGAATATTCCGGGTTGGAAGGGACCTCAAAGATCATAACAAATCATCTTGGTAACAGCACTGACAGCTCACAGAACAATTATAATTCCAACAAAATCAAAATGAGTTAAAAAATGACCAGTCTCTCAAGCATTTTAATTAGGAGTTCCACTTCCTCAGACAGATGTATTAATGAAAATACACAAACCAATTCAGTACGTGCTTATATGGTAAAGCCACTCATCGATAGATCGTATCCACTGACTGCCTCCAGCCCATGTTGAAAAATATATTGTTGCAACAGATCTTGAGAATCTCTCCCTCTCTTTTAAAGAGCCTCAAGTTGTTGTTCCAAAACATCCTTTTAAAAGGATAGGACTGAGAACTGTAAAAAGATTCATTCCCAGACGAAGCCGGCTTCACAGGCTGTTGCATTGGGAATCAGCACACAGGCCAGGAAACACCCTCTTCGCAGAAACCTCCCTCGGCCTTTTATTTTAAGGGACACCCGCCAGCCATTTAAGAGGTCACTTTTTAAACGCCTCTTATTATTCTGTCCCTATCTCCTCAGTTTTCCCACTTCACTTAAAAAACCTCAAACTGTCGAGGCAGGGACCACTGCCTCCGCAGGCTGTGATAGCCTCCTGACCGCCGAAAGCTCCGGCTCTTCCCTCAACACGGGCCGGGACACAGTCCCACAGACATCACCCGCGGGGCCCCAGACACCCAAAGCCGTAGTGGCCAGGCTTATCTCAGGGCAGCATCAGGCCAGAGATGTGCCGACAGAGGACCTTCCACACTGCTGATGAAGAACGTGGAGCTCCTGCTCCACCTCCCGGGAGAGTGAGGGGATGCTCTCGCCTGTGACAAACACACACACGCCCGCTACCTGCACAGAAAACCGGCGCCGCTCCAGGCTGAAGCCCTTGTCCGAGGCTGGGAAGCGATCAACGACCACATCGGTGTCCTCTGCATTGGGATTGTCGATGCCCAGGAGGCGAGTGCGGGAGGCGCCTACCCGCAAGGTGCCGAAGCTAAGGTAGGGCGGGCGGGAGAAATGGCTAAGAACCAGCACGGCGGGGCTTTCATCCTCCTCCTTCTCTCCCTGGCGCACGGCCCAGCGCCGCCGCTGAGGACTCTGCTCCCACGCCGTCGCTCGGGGGAAAAAACCCGCGGCCATTGCCAGGACCCCGCGGAGGGGTCCGTGCTCGGAACTCTCCACACAGCTCAGGCAGCGCCACCAACGGCCGCGCCTCCGTTCAAACGCGGCGCCTCCGCCAATCCCCGCGAGCGGCTCGTCCCGCCCCTTCCCTTTCCCGCCAATCAGCGCCGGGCGTTTGATTTAAACGCGGGGCCGCGGCTCTGAGGTTGAGTCAGTTCCTCAGGTCTCTGAGTTTTTCCGGCTCTTTCAGCCTCAATATCATGTCTTTTTATCATGCCAGGCTCGAAAATAGTGAACATCTGGAGATTGCTTCAGTGCAGAAGGCTCTAAGGAAAACTTGTTCTTGTTCTCACTCTCAAAGGGAACCCTTGGAACAGCCACCTCGGAGCTAAACCCACAGAGGCCAAACATCTTGTTTCTGGTTCCAAAGAGAAGGTGACAAGAAGGAAGAGGGGACTTGTGATCCTTAGCTTTGGGAAGCCGCTGGCGTTGNAAGGCTGTAAGGAAAACTTGTTCTTGTTCTCACTCTCAAAGGGAACCCTTGGAACAGCCACCTCGGAGCTGACGCTCGCCTCGGAGCTAAACCCACAGAAGCCAAACATCTTGTTTCTGGTTCCAAAGAGAAGGTGACAAGAAGGAAGAGGGGACTTGTGATCCTTAGCTTTGGGAAGCCGCTGGCGTTGCCGTTCTGCTGTTTCTCCACTCGGTGGCATTGCTGCTCCAGGAGAGGCCTTCTCTAGGACAGGGACATGTGCTGTCAGGCACCTCCTCCAACCTGGGGCTTGCAGGGCTGCATCCTTCTGTCAGAGATAAAAGTTTCTGCCTTTGCTCACAGCTGAAACAAGCAGGGGTTATCAGGAATTTGTCTGTTTCTTTCAATAGAGGTTTAATTTTACCGCAGTCACTGTTACAAGTCCAGTTGCTGTTCTCAAAAATCAGCTGTAAGGACTTTAGGGGTGGTTGCTATGGATGGAAAGTAAATATGCCACCAAACTCTTTGTTTTAAGAAAGAAACTCAAAGACAGGTTGTCTTTTTTTTAAAAAAAAAAGGTACAGAATACACAAACTATTTGTGGAATGTAGCCTCAAAAATGCTAAGTGACATTTTGAAATTTGATTTAATTTAATCTCATGCATCAATTTCTGTAGTGCACGTCTCCATTTTTCTTTTTTTTTTTACTTTTTTGTTTTTCTTCTCTTTTTTACTGAAGTAGAGTGGAGTTTGGTAGTTTAAAAAAAAAAAAATTATTCCTTTTTAGTCTTGAAAACAACCTGTCTTGTTCTTCCATTCCATCTGTTGCCATTTTCAGGTGTTTCTGCACTTCTCAGGTCTAACAAGAGCACCTAAATGTTGAAGGATAATTTTTTTTTTTCTTTATTCCTGCAAGTATTCTAAGCTGTGAGAAGCTGAACCTGTGAAACCATAAAATCCTCTAAGCTATATATCTTCAGGCATAATTGAACATATTTTTATTATATCTGAGAATGGCAACTGAGCTCTTTACTTAAAGTTCCCTTTGTTTTTTTGGATAGCAGTGTAGGGAAAGTAATTTGAATCAACTTTAGTTCAACCCATACTTTGGAACTGTCTCCAGGAAAACACATAATATTCCAAAATGCTATATGGGCATATCTAATAAATCGTGTGGAAGAATCCCAATGTTAATAAAAATAGTTTCCTTGAGAGAAAACTGTGGCAGAACTCACTTGTCAGGTGAGAATTGGCAAAGCTGAGTTTAAATATTGAGCCCCCTTGTGGAAGGCTTGCTTCAGATTTATCAGTTTCTGAAACTTACTACAAAGACAGAAATCCTTCTAAAGCATGTGTCCTATCAAACCATTCAGGTCACATGACCATTCTTAACTGACTGCAAATAGCTTGCTTTTATTATTTAAAGATCCAAATAGGTAACCCTCAGAGAAAATTATTACGAACTTACTTGTCTCTGTCCTGTTAAGTGCACTATTTTAAGTGTTAGCACTGTTAACAAACAGAATGATAGAGCATCAAAATGAAAATGACCACCTATGCTAACTAAATTGCTCATTCTTTTTCAGCTTTGAAATAAAATATTTTATTTATTTCCATATAGGCCTGAAAAAATAAATTGCTAAATGCAAACACTAACAAAAAAAGAAGTTGCAATGCTTCTGGCACATTTACATTCTTAATAAATTAAAATGTTGTGTTTGGAATGAAGAATGCAGAGAAGTTGGAAAAACCCAAATGTTTATTCTTAAGAAATATGATAAATGCATTATCAAAATGCATGTTCTTCTCCATATTCAGAAAAAAAAATCTCTGCCAAGAAATTTAGGGCATGTCAACAGTGAAATTCAGGTTGATGCCATGTTTGATTAGGATTTGCTTACACACAACTGAAGGTCAGAAAAATTACAGTGTAGATAAAATATATGGTACGTTTACCTACTGTCTCCTGTGACCTGCATTATCCTTTCATTAGAATTAGGCAAGTACAAGCCACAGAAATTGGGTGAGCAGGAAAAGTACTCACTAAATTGCCTCCTACTTCTCATACATGCTGTATGAGCAAATAAGAATACTAATGGTATGTAAAATATGTAGCTTGTCATCATTAAGGTAATTTTAAATCAAATTATATGTATCACTTACTAGCAGAATTGTTTTACCTACAGAGCTTCTTTGCCTCCCAATTTAAACTGCTGCTATTTCCTTTTTTGTTTCTTAAGTTTTATGACTGCTATGGTTCACATTGGACATAACAGCCAAGAAATTTTAATTAGGTGTTGGCTTAATGGGACTATATGCTAAATGTTAATCTTATTTTCCAGTTCTTATGATCCAAACCCCAAGAAAAATTATACGATTAACCTCTTCAAACAGACTGATGGAGAATGGTATTTAACATTCCAAAGGTTATTCCAGACACAAACATTTTATGATTCTAGGGATCCTGTAAATAGGTGCTTTAGAATGTAAAGTACCAAGCAGAAACCTGCTACAGCACTTACATACAGTAGCTAACATCCACCTCTGGGTACTGAAGGAGCTGGTATCAGAAGTATATCTGAAATTATAATCAAAGCATTTGTTAAAGATACTGAAATCAGCAATTTAATTTTTCTTAAAGATTTCTCTTTTTCAGAATTCCACAGTTTGTTGAATGCTACTTTAAACCTTAAAATTCAACCACTCGCCAAATTCTTTTCAGGGAAAAAAATTGTGTACCTTAAAGACTAAATATTTAAGTTAATAAAACAGATCCTGGAATTTAGGGAAGATGGAATAAGATGATGTCTATATACTTGCAGAGGATCTACTTATGCTTCAGACATCATGTTGTATCATAAAATACCACAGTCTTTTACAGCAAGTGACTTGAAGATAGACCTGCTTAGACAGACATGTTTTAGACCCTGATAATTATGCATATTCAGTACCTGAATTATCTTTCCCTTCTGTCAATGTATTAAAATTTCCATTGACATTTGTCTCTTAGTTGTTTCCATCACATAGCATATATTACAAAAAAATGGAAAGAATTAATAAAGGAAAATGCTTCCAGTGTATAATAATAAAGTTGGCAGTGTTGGGTCAAGCAATCAGTAATATATAACCCTGGGTAGGTATAAAATATGCATTAAAGTAATAGAAAAAGTAAGTTAAGTGCATCTGATATGAAAATGGTGAACAATTAAGTGAAATACTAAAGTGGCTGTACTATGTGTGAGGACACTGAACCATCAATTGATAGTAAGGGTCACATACTACTGAAATTTCCTTCAGCTGACAGGGTTTGATTTTGACTTCATGTCATCATGTACAGTGGTAGAAAGCTACAGCTGATGTTTTGAGGCAGAAGTGAAGAGAGATATGGGACACAGAATATAGTTAACATTTAGATGTATAATTTATAATTATGAGCTATCTCCTTAACTTTTAAACCTGTCAAAATGCTTAGCTATATTGATATTTGAAGACAAAACTAAAAATGTGCCAAAGAGATTCATAGAAGTAGAGCCCAATGGTTTTCTCACCCTCTCCATGGCATCTCAGGTTATATTCTCCAGCTCAAAGAAGTGTGTATGCTGTAAGCTGTTTGGTTGCTAAACTTATGTCTTCCAGATTGTCCATGTATACAAACATCAATTTCTCCTTTTCACTCTGTATTCTGAACATTTCTGTTAAGGAAAATGGGCTAAAGCAAGAAAGACCATTAATAAAAATCTTTTACTGTTTCCACATATGTTGTTTGTATTATGTCACATTGACTTTTGGCAGGGTCTTGAAAATTCGATTCAATAACATGTTCCTGCATATGTTGTTTGCATTATGTTATACTGACTTTTGATAGGGACTTAAATTAGAGTCAATACAAATTAACTTCTTGATACAACACCCTGAGCATGTCTATAAGAAAACCACTTGAAAATGGTTGAGCAGCTGGTAAATAATTGTATCACAGAAGAGATGAGCTCCCTTTTACATACATCTACAAAGTTTATCTTTTAGGAATTAACTTTTAATTCTAGAGAGAGTATCTTCCTTATGTTAAATAAAGGTGAATATACAATTGCTTTTTACACTGTGCTCTTAGTTTACCTTAACTTTAACATCTAGCCTAGCCATAAGATGAAAACTGAAGGAGTAGCATGCCTCCTACCACATAGCTCTCCACTACCTTTGTCCTGGGGAGAGGTAAAATAAAACCAATTTGCTTTTCAATAATTTTATCTTTCAGTTAAGCTTCTTCCAACTAACTGAAATTAGTGGTGTATTCTTCAAACAATATCTGCTACCAGAGTGATAAGGTCTAATGTTTATCATTATTATCAAGGAACAGTCTGCAGATATTGCTTATACTTACTGTTGTAACAGCTATGGCCAAAATATCTTTATGTACCAAGTTAGAGGGCTAGTAGTAGACCAGTTGTAGAGGGGTTGTGCCTTTAGGGAAGAGTGGACACGATAGGTGAGCCAAAACTGGTCAAAGGGGTAATTCTATCCAATCTGCATCATGCTCAATGAAAAAAAGCTGGTGGATCAGAAGGGTCAGTCTCTTTCTTCAATGGTCACCTTCTAAGGAGGACTCTGTCCATCTGCCTTCTATCCCAGTTTGTGTTTTCCTAAATCCTACTCAGATCTGTCACTGAATCTAGTTTGAGACTTTCCCAGTACCTGCCCCCTACATAATTGTCATCCAAGGAGCTAGATATGCTTTCATATATATTGCATATATATCATTATGTTATTATTAATGTTATTATCTTTCCCTTTATTAACTTACTGTTAATATTTCATTCAAGTAGTTTTATTTCTTTTCAACTCTTAAACTTCTCTCTCCACTTCTCTGAAGGAAAAGAGATTAAAGAAAGGATCTGTTGTTCATTCAGCACCCAGTTAAAACCAAACAATAATAATATTTTTATTATTTCACACAATAATGTAGTTCCAAAACACTAAGCAGAGGAAAAAAGGCAAATCTATGCACATTTTATAGCTCATCATCCACCAAGAGGCCCCAGGGATAAGAAGAGCAGCACACAGCTAAGAAGAAAAAATGTTTATATCTTTCTCTGACCACAAGGATCAAATCAATATCTGATGCTTCTATGAGCACAGCTATGATGAGTTCTCATCAAGATACACTGGACAGAAATGGGAGGCTTCTTTGTAAGTTTTAATCAGTAGTAAATTAGAATCATAGAATAGTTTGGGTTGGAAGGGACCTTAGAGGTCATCGAGCTCCAACCCCCCTGCCATAGGCAGGGACACCTCCCACTAGATCAGGCTGCTCAGTGCC
>VZTY01015432.1:45594-78320 GCA_013400935.1 Turnix velox
AATTAAAATTCCCCAAGTTGAGACTTATTTGCTAGCAACCTGAGGCCATGATGACCTGTGTATTTCAGGGTCAAACCCTAGTAACAGCCAAGGGTTGAAATACCCCCACAGCCAGTAGCAAATCTGTGCCCCCCATAAGACACCTGATGCCTGTTAGCAGAAGTGCACAAGCAATGCAGCAAGGCTTCATCTCTCCTGTTTTTATGGCAAACTCTGCTCCAAATTATAATAAACCACTTCAAAGCAGGAGTTCATCACTCAAGAACATTTAGCTTTTCACATTAAGAAAAAAGGTAAAAAGTGGCAACTAACTACATAATGCTGAGCATTAAAACATTTTCGATGCTTCTAAAAGAGGGCACTGTCTTCAAAACTGTACTTTAGAAGAAACCAACAGAAAAAAGTGTTGATTCTACTGACATCAGCATTCTAAATTCACAGTTAAAATAGACACATGTGTATGTATAAAAATGCAAAATTTACACCTTGATGCCATGATGTCCTGCTCATTTACTCCTTTATATACACATAAAGTTCTTCTTACTTGGTAATGTCTTGCTTATGTCATTACTTTACTTAGATCAAATTGCTCTGCAACTTATTCTCAATATTTTTTAATATTTTAGAAGCACAGAACAGCATATTATAAAGTATGTAATTGTACCACTAAAACTATCTAGGAAGAATGCTATTACATTCATTAGTTTAATGAAACCAAAATTATTAAACCATAAATTGTAATTATTTCTAGATTATGTGAGACTATAATAAATATAATTGGGATAAATTATATTAAAATCTGAAATTTAAACCTCATTATTTAAAGTTTCATTCCATGTGCTTTAGTAGAGCTTCAGGGCAGTAAAAACCTGACGTCAGCAGCCAGTAGATAATTGTAAAAATATATCCCAAGAAGGTAGAAATTTTAGTTCTACTAAGAGAAGAAATTTTTTAAATTGTTTTGGCACTTTGCTCTTCACACTTAGCCACTGGAATATATTTCTCAAATCTCCTGTTATTAGTATTTTCAGCTGCTAGGGAGCACTGCAACATCAGCATACTGATCCTTCTGGCATCACTGCTCTCTCAGAATTCTCCACTAAATACATACTGGTTGTGCTGCTCTTGTTCTTTTGAAATTGCATATGACCTTCTCATGTTATCACTGTAGCTGCTGGGGCTGATAGATTGTCTTTGCTGTAGGATGACAAAAATATAGCTGTATGGGATTAGAAAAATCCCATCTCCATTCTTCATCTAATTTATTCATTCTCTGATCCTCATCTCTGCAGCATCTCTGAGATTTCAAAGGTATTCAAACACCGTCAAAGACAAGAGAGAATGTAACTTGACAAAGGTTCAAATATCACTTGTTCCTGCATGAATTAGTGGAGAAGTTAATTATTTTCTGAATTGATTTGATCCCATTCACTTCAGTGTAAATGTCACAAATCTATCAGCATTCACTCAATCTACCTGCAGGAGAAACACATGGTGAATTCACATCCTAGCTTGTGAAAAAAATTCAGGAAACTAAAAACTGCATCTTCCAAATACTCTCTGTAGTAAAATATTGCATTCCATGGTTCTGCTGGTTGTCCATGCATAAATAATCACAGGATTTTTTAAGGTATAAAATTCTTATTTATGTAAATTAAAATTATTTTTATTCGATTGCTCTTCAGACATTCTTTTCTACTAAAAAAACCTAAACAATACCAGAAGTGCAATGCTCAAGTGCAGAGTAAGTCTGCAACTGGTGTTTAAGGTAACCCTCTCTCCTTGCTGGAACATTTAGAGGGTATGTTAATTCCACAGAACTATAGCTCATTTTTATTACTATCCTTGTTCCCCCAAATCCTCAGCACTGAGGTTATGAAAAGAAACAGGGGCAAGAAAAACATTTGGTTGCAACAGGATTGTGAATAAATGTTGAGTTCACTATGAAAATACTAATTAAGAAAATACTAATATATACAAGAAGGGCTTTCAAAGCTGAGCCAAAAGTTAGAGCTCATTAAAAGGAATCTGGTGGAAAACAACAGCAGAAGTCAATGAAAACTAAGAACACAGAGAAGATAATTATTTTGTCAGTTCCTCTGTGTATTTTTCCCAAAGATTTCTGTGAGCTGGAGGAATTTATCACAACTGTATAACTTCAGAGAGCTGTTCCTAAGGTCTAGTTTTCCTTTCCCAGAAACCACACAAACTTTGAATCTCAGGTCTTTATTGAGGAAAACATAAAGCCTGCAAAGAAATAAAAGCCAAGCAGATCCCTTTTTTCTTCCAGTGGGGATTTCATTCTCTCCACTTTTTGATTTTTTAATTGGTTCAGTGGGAAATCTGACACAAGCTGTGCAATTTCTTCTTAAAGTCTTGAGCCACACAGAAATTGGGATTGGATTTTACCTCCTTCTAGCAATTTTCTGTGATTATTCTTACTTCAGCTGGCTGTGTTTTTCCACTAAGTGTAGCATGTGACAGGGATGTTTCAGTGCAGAGCCAAAGATACCAAAATTACAGTTTATCTTCTGTATTATTTTCTTCTTCAGGGCAAGGTGCAGAACTGCATTCTCATTTATCTGTTACTAGAGTATGTGTACTGACTATTTGGAGAGTTGTAAATAGGACTGAGAAACACAACAGGCAGAGGATATGCATTAAACTTCATTTGATTTTGTAGTCTTTTCTCTTTTCCCACTTTACATCTGGCAATTATCAATTTGAGAATATGCTTTTTCCTTCTCATTTTGACAGAGAATCGATTAGGACATGATTTCAATCATCAGCAATCTCTGAGAAACTTAGAAATTACTTAAGATGCTTCCACTCATCATTAGTTATGAATGAAGGTACATCCTGCCTATATAGACTAAATTTATGCATCAGAGACTGATTCTCTATTTGCATAACTTAAATATCTTTGAGTACAGAAGAACTAGATCAATTTGCACTCACCGGGGTTCAATCCAGAAATTTATTGCACCAAAGTGATTTAAGTTAGAAGGGTGCCATTAAGCACACAGGAACAAATCAGTGAGGTACTGAATTCTTTCTGCTAAATAATGACCAGCTTTGGCTCCCACTGAAGGAAATTTTTGTTTCTCCTCATCATATATCAACAGCTGTGCCTTAATTTTGACAGGATGCTCACAGAAAATCAAGTAATCACTTAAGATATGTACACATTGGAATGTAAATACTCATCTGTTTTGTTTATCTTCTTGTTTATGCAATTAGAGGATAAGCCTGACTAGCAAGTTCTGGCAGGGAATAACATAATTTCATTTTATACATAAAAATTCTGCTTTCAATAAAAATTCAGGCAACAGACTTTTATATAAGCACTTTGGATTCTTGTATGCCCTTATTCTTAGGTATGCCCTTTAGTTTTTCACTTCTTCCTTGAAAAATTAACTGAACTTTTGTACTCAGCACTGGTGCTGCTGCTACTTGAATACTGTGTCCATTTTTGGCCCCCTTTTCTGCAGAGGGGACACTGGAGTATAGAGAGGTGGGGGTTAGTCTCTTCTACCAAATAACAGATGATATGACAAGAGGAAACTGCTTCAAGATGTGCTGGGGGATATTAGGAAAAAAATTTGCAATGAATGAGCTATTAAGCAATGGAAGTGGTTGCTCAGGGAAATGGGTGAGGCCCCATCCCTGGAGGTGTTTAAGGGATAAGTAGACACAGAGCTTAGAAATATGATTTAGTGATGGTTCTTGTCAGGGCTGGGTTGATGGTTGGACTTCTGCTCTGAAAGATCCCTGTCAACTTGGGCAAATCTATGATTCTGTGATATCCTCCAGCTGTATCTTCTTCCTTTTGCTCTCAATAACTTAAGAGCAAACATGGACTTGGGGCAGAAATTGCTGTGACTCTGAGATCATAATCAGCTTGTGGAAGTAGAAAAGGAGATGTAGGTTGCCATACACACTGGCAGCTTAAGAAATTAACAAGACTACAAAAGAGAAGGCCAGGTAGAATGGGGGAAAGACTACTTCATCCTGAAGCCTCTCATTGTGCCATTGCTTTGCCACAGCCTCATTATTGATTCCCCTTTACCTTCCTTGCCTCCTCTCTCCTCTCCTGAAACCTCCTGTGCTGGTGCTGGAAGAAATTATTTTGCTATCCTAAAATTTTCTAGATTGTTGAAATTATGTGATTTCAACATCTGGGATGATACCAACTACATGCTTTATACTTGATTCATGTACTGAAATAATCTCATCACTGTGACATGAGTGGAAGGTTACTGGATACTGTTTCATTATTAACACAAGGATGAAGGTGAGGATGCCCACCAGTGCTCCAAGTGTAACATTCTCCTTAGAAATTAATCAATGATAAACATTAAAACTCACATATAAATTATAAAAGATTTCTTTTTATTCTGTGCTATAGTTCTAGAAATTGTTATCATACATAAAATGGACACTATAAGACAGAAGGGAATGAAAGAAGAGAAAAAATAGTAGCTCTTGTGGCAAGAAAGAAGGAACATTGATGTCGGCCTACGAACCAGCTCAGAACAGCTAATCCTGAATCCTGTTGTAGCTACATAGAATTATGTAGTAATTATCTGCTTAATTTTAAAATTATGACAGATAACTTTCCCTTTGAAATCGTGAAAGCTATCATATTTATAGATTAGGTCTTCAAAGACCTTTAGATGTCTGAAAGAGAAAGTTTTATACCCCATGTGACTTCAAAGTGTCAATGAAATGCCAATTGAATCTGTCACATATAAGTGTCCTGAAAGCAAATGTAACTTAGAAAATTACACTATCTGAATAAGTTAGAGATCTAACAACTTACTCTTTGATGGGTGTTATAGAATGACATTGTTCTAATAAAAAAACAAATGAAACTCGCTCTATATATGGAAACAAATCTGATTTCCTTTCTAATTTATACAGCTATTTGAACTACAGTGTGTATTTTAGCAATTAAAGAGATTATTCTGCAATAGTGACCAATTTTTAATCATATCATATTAGAGTTTTGTCTCCAAAACAACTGAGAGTCTCTTTTAGTTAAACAAGGAATTTGCAACTGCTATTATTTTTAAATTACTTAGGAGTCTCTAATTGGGCATGGTACTTGAAAGTAAAACCACAACAGAAACAAATTATTTTTTTCATCTCGAGATAGTGCACTATGTAGGCTGTTTTAGATTTTATTACAGTGTCATTAGCATTTTTAACAACAGGTTTGCTTTTTCTCCAGCCAATATAAGCAGCAAACTCCAAGAGCAATTCAAGGATATTCCAATAACTTAGAATTTCTGTGTTGCAAGTTAATTATTTAGAAAGAATGTGGATATTACTGACTAATAGTGTCTGCACCAAGACATGATTTTGATTGAATGGGCCACTCCTGGCATTGTTACAGCATAAATTTTACCCTTTATATATTTTATTTTGCTGAAAGTGTAGAAGCAAAACAAAGACCTGGAAAAATTCCAGGTCTGTTGGGACACTAATGAAATAGGAAATAATAAATAATTACCTAGTTTTCTACAAGAAAAAATTAAAATAGGACATAATATTTAAGAGCAGTATTAGGAAGAAGCTTAAATAATTTCTGTAATATATTGATTGAGAAGAGTAAATCTGCACTAATGAATACATAGCATATTGCTAGATGCTTTCCAGGAGGTTTTCCCTCTTCTTTGGCAGGCAAATGACAGCAATATCAATTTACCTGGGAGCTTGATTTGTATTGAACTGTGCTTTGAAGATCAGTGGTAGCAGCAGACTTTACCTCATGTTCATATTTAGGTCACATTTCCACTGAAATAAAAAAAATAAAAAATTACATAAGTCTGCTGGAATGAAAAAAAAAANCTCCCCTCTTCCAATTTGCATCCATTACTCCTAGTCCTTCCATCCTGTATCCTATTAAAAAGTCCTATCCAAGCCTTTCTGTAGCTCCCTTCAGGTATTGATAAGCTACTATGAGGTCCCTCCAGAGCCTGCTTTTCTCCAGGCTGAACAACCCCAACTCCTTCAGCCTGTCCTCAGAAGGGAGTTGCTCCAGCCCTTTGATCATCTTCGTGGCCCTCCTCCAACAGCTCAATGTCCTTCTTATGTTGAGGGCTCCAGAACTGGACACAGTACTTCTCTTGCGGTCCCACCAGAGTGAAGTAAAGGGGCAAAATCACCTCTCTTGACCTGCTGGTCACACTTCTCTTGTTGAGTCCCAGGATCTGGTTGGCCTCCTGGGCTGCAAGAGTACACTGGCAACTCATGTTGAGTTTGTCATCCACTGACACCCCCAAATCCTTCTCTTCCGGGTTGCACTCAATCCCAGCCTATATATGTGCTTGGGGTTGCCCCAACTTTGCAGGACCTTGCACTTGGCCTTATTGAACTTCATGAGGCTGTCATGGGCCCACCTCTCAAGCCTGCCATGGTCCCTCTGGATGGCAGATGCACCACATAACTGGTTTTTCAACAGAGATAGATACGTGGTACTTGGTATCACGTGGACACTTGTGAACAAAGAACCATGCAGCAACTATCTGATCAAAATAATACGCTTCTCTGGAGCTTTAAGTTCTTTTTTTTCCCACCTTTGGCCAATACAGTTCTTTTGTATGCAATAACATAATAACATTAGATATATATTCCTAGGCAATCCAGTCATTCCCAAACATCTGTCCATTTTTTTCCTTTTTCTTTTTTTTTTTACTATATGCCTGTAGAACACATCCTATGTAAAATATTTCAACATGCTCCTGCTCCAATTTGACTACAGTAGAATACCATAATAATTTATTATCAGAGATTGTTAGCTAGAGTAAAGCCCACAGATTCCTGGACATCATCTGACCATGTCAGAGGAAGTATAAGCAAAACTACAGAAAACCTTGAAAGTACCATTTTCCTGCCTTTTTGCATATGTACTTGCAATTACATAAGCTCATGATCTATAGATACAACTCATAATTAAAGATCTGAGAATCTGCTGTAGTTTGTTTTAAAAAAGAAGCCACAATTAAAAAAAGATTTTTTAAAATCTGGTCCATGCTTTCTAAGGTTTCTTTGTTCTGTTTGTTTGTTTGTTTGTCTGCTGAAATCACAAGTGTTAGTATCATGCTGAAACAAATGATTAGTTTTGGGCTGTCTCTGAACCAACAGTCAATATTCACGCCATCTGCTTGTACACACATGAGAAATGGAACTTGCTGTGTGGAAAAGTCACATTGTCCATCCACTACAAACCTTTGTCATGAACAAAATTACGTATTTCCTAGGAAACAGTGAAAATGTTTAAATGGTTAGAGTTGAAATAACACAGCTTTGCACAGGACTCACGTCTCTCTGCCTAAAGCAATAGATGATCACTAAAAATCATAACAAACCAGGTAAAAAAAGGAAGAGCAAGGTAAAAATGTTAATTGGTAAAATTGTTTATGGTAAAAAAACTCAAGGGAGATTCTAAGGCAACCTAAAATACACAGTAAAGAAAACTAAATCTGAATTCAAGAAAAGTAGAGCATGAGAAAAATGCCTGAATCCATGAAACCCTATGAGACTGAACAGAAAAATGTCAGCTAGATCAATGATACTCTGTAGGGAAAAACAACAGCAGCATCCTCAGAAAGGTTGGAAAGATTATCAATTTGGCGACAAAATAAAAAGGATCTGACAGGATACCCGTCACATTCTAAAACAAGCATACTGAATATCTCAGTAGATCTGAGCAAAGAGAATAAACACATTTTTCTCTGATAACTGGAATTGATCATAACAACAGAGAAACTCCTGCTTCTACTTTGGCAGACTGTGAAGATTATTTGATAGAATAAATGCTGAGATAGGAAGAAAGGAAAAATTTTTCTTAATATTCATTCTAAAGCTCCCTGGTGCAACTTGAGGCAGTTTCCCCTTGTCCTATCACCAATTCCTAAGGAGACAAGACTGACCCTCACCTCTCTGTATCCTCCCAGGTACTTGCAGAGAGATACAGTGTCCTCTCAGCCTCTGCTCCAGGTTGAACACCCCTGCTTTCCTCAGCTGCTCCTTGCTAGACTTTTTCTCTGGACCCCTCACCAGCTCCATTGGCCTTCCCTGGACCCACTCTGCATTGTTCTGGGTTTTTTTTCTTCTTTTTTTTCCCTGTGTGGTGATGCCCAAAGGGCTGTTCTACAATGCTGCTGTTCAAAGGGTTAGTCTCCGAAACAAGAACTTTCTCCTGCACACATCTCAAACTTTCACTCAACAGCAAACCTACCAGCAGCAAGATGAACTATTTCAGGCTCAACAACCTTTTTGATAATGGAGAAACACTCTGTATAGTTTATTGTAGGGAACAAAACCTAAAACAGTTTGAGTAAAATGACAGCCCATACACCCATTACACACCTACTGTCAGCAGATTTGGAAAGTTTTGCTATGGGGAATGAGGGCATTTACACAGAGTCTTGAAAACTCAAGTTAAGCTCTAAGCCTCTGCCAACTACATCTAAAGGTCAAGGTAAAAATGACAAAAATGACTGAAGCAATGTTACTGAATTTTCACTTTTCCTTTACACACTGAGAAAAAAAGGTGTCTTTATAAATCTACCACTAACTGGAAATCATGATGAAGATTCCCTAAAATTGTGACATCATCTTTAAGGGAATACAATTTCTCTTCAAGCTTCCAAACCTTTTTTAGAATCACATCAATATTTCTCTTCAATTAGGAGAGTCAAAACCAGACTTCTAAAAGGAAAAGCTGAGATTCTCAGTTGTCATGGATTTGCTATGAAGTTGTCATGTCTAGAACTAATGGATTCAAAATATCAGCTAACATGCCACAGTCAAGAGTTTGTAGTGGCTTCTGTAGTTGTATCATTATCTGGGATAGTCTCAGTAGTTTAGGGAACCCCAGTTTTCAATAAGATTTATTTTTTGAGTACTATTCCAGTAACAGCAAAATTCTTCCCATAATTTCTCTCATCCTGTCTTTGCCTTGTGTTTCTTTCATATGCTTGCAACATCCCCAAGATGGCACTACACCACAAAAATATTAATAGAGAGGAACACTGAAGTTAAAATTAAATAGGGGAGAAAAAAAACCCCCACAACTGCAACATTTTGTATAAAAATAGAATATTTAAACTGAGGCATACAATCATAAAGCACTGGTAATATAATTTAATTAAGTTAAATTATCAAGAGATATTTTTACCTAAGGGCTTTTATTTCTGAATATGCTATAAGAAAATTATTTTATTATTATGAATATTGTAACTATAGATCACTTCAAGAAAGACCCCTGCCAGGCAGCTCACGTTTCCCTGGGTCAGCCTTGTAATAGACTAATTAGCATTAACTACTAATTCAATCAAAATCACATCTTTCTGGACAGTTTTCTCCTTGTCACTTCACATCTGTCTGTCCTGCTGGTCAATTTATTCCAGGTGGAAAAATAACATCCTAAAATTAGTTATTAATTATTTTAAATCTGATTGTGGACTGTATGAAAGCATACTTCTTGATGAAATATTTTTATATATGAACTATGTGATAAAAAACATGTTTATAGGTTTCTGTGATGTATTTTTGGCTGGTCACAAAATTACTTGCATATGAATTAAAATTTCAAAACAGAAAAATTGCAAGGATTTTTACAAGTGTAACAAAATGAGCCGTTTATTGTAGGAATTACTTAAGAATCTTTAAGAATAGATCCACTCACAAATGCAGCTCATAAAAATGGGTATAAAAATGCAGATGAGCAGAGAAACGACAGCCACCTTCTCCAGGAAACAAAAGCAGAACAATGTCACTCTGCTTACTCATTACAACCTGGTTCAATGAGCTACTTAAGCAAGCACGGAATTTCATTGCTTTCATTCACAGAAATACCCACCTGTTTAAAGTTATATACTGCCAGGGGGGAAAAAATGGTTAGTTAAACTCTGTTTTTTTCATGCTGTCCTCAGGCTTTGCCTTCTGATGTAGCCTCACTTTCTCCAGGACTGTTAATTCACCATTTACGCCAAGCAGATCTTGCCCATACATTGCATTACCTTTGTATACTCCAGAATTAAGCTCTTCTGTGTCCTCCCCCATCTTCTGTGAATCCTCCTGCACCAAAAGATGTGACTTTCAGAAAAGTATTTCTTTCACATGGAGGTGTGGCAGTGAGGCAACTGATGAATGAGAAATAGGTTTGTATTTCTTGTATGCCTGCGGTAAAAAAGGAAAGCACAAACTCCCAGATAATAATTATAAAAAACCCTCTAAAATCACTGACAAACACATAAGTGTTCAGTCTCATCCTATTAGTTGGTATGAAACTTATAAACTCACCTTCAATTTTGTTGGAAATTGGTATTTTTACATATGTTTTAATTCTGAGCTGGCACCTTTAATTTTATGAAGATGACAGCTAAAAGGATTTCATTTGAGAACGTAAAACTTCTCTCAAAATGTTATTTGTGATTTTAGTATTTTTCCATTATGGCATGTCAGGTCAGCAATGTGAATCTTTGAACCATTTGACACATTTTACCCATCAGTGTCAAAATTTGAAATCTATTTCTTACAACCCACAACCTGCAAAGGCAGCTTGAAAAGAAAACAAACAACTTTTAAATAAGGAGAAAGAATCTGTCAATTTAGGTGATAATCTGGAAGCTCTTTAGAAAAAAAAAAACTTTAAATATTTCAACTCTCATATTAAGATATATCTGGAGTCATTCCACATAATGCTGTCATATCCATCATATAAAGTTCTTTAAACTATCACGATTCTATAGAATATAAAACATTTTAATGAGCAAAAAGCCCTTTTCCATTATTTTCCCTTTTCCAATTTTGTGAAAGCATGTTGACTTCAGTCAAACCAGAAATAAATAGTCCAAGTTATAGAAAAGAAAAAGAATTATCAAGGTTTTCCCAATTTCTAGCTTAATGCTTTTCATTTTAGGAAGAATATGTAACATGTTTTATTTGAAGATGAAGTGAAATCTGTGGGAATGTGTTGAGAACTGGATCTCCTAGGCATTAGCTAGAGAAAAGTACTTGGAACCCACTAGGTGTTCAGTAACCTTTTGTAAGAGTCTAGAATTGTTGTTTATCTGTTGTACAGCTGATAGTGACCATGGTTGCAGAGTTCCTTGTTGCGGGTTAGTTGGGTGTCATTGCTAAATCAGTAAATTGCTTTTATCCTGGCTTAAAGTGAACTACAAGGATGGCTTTTCCCTAGAAGTATGTCAAATTCTTAATATCGACTAATTTTGACATAGTTGGGATGAGAAATTGATGTGATTTATATGGAAAAGCGCTTTTTTTCCCCCTTCAGAAGCAATTAACAGAAAACAAGTGATGAGGAGGTGGCAGTTCTGCATCACGACTGTCATATGTCGTGTAGCTCTGGCTCCTTTTCTAACACAATACTAAAAAATTTGATAATCTCCCTGAGCAACCTCCATGGAGTCCCAGCTGCAGTCATTCCCACATGCCTACACAAATGGGAAGAAGGGGAAGCTGTTTCTGTGGGGTTTACATACATGGAAAATTTTATTTAGTTTAATCACTGGTATTCTAGGAAAATTAGAAAATTACTATTTAAATAACCTGCTTCCTCTGATAACCTTCTTCCTCCACTGCTTCTGGTAATTCTTTCCCTGCCTCCTTCTATCACCTCCTATGTCACCTCTCTCTTTTTCCATCACTCTCTTTCACTGCCTTCTGCCACCTCTTCCACCACTGAACGAATGTGGCAGAAGGGGCACTGGAAAGGGTGGCAGGAAAAGACAGTGAAAATGGGTGATGAAAGAACAGACGAGAAAGGCAATGCAAGAGGTGGTTGAAGAAAAGTGGAGAAGAGGCAATGGAAGAAGAGAAGAGAGAAGCAATGTCATAGGAGGTGGAAAAGGAAGTGTAAGAAGAGAGGAAGGTGATACAGGAGGCAGCAGAAGAGGTGTCAAAAGAGGCAAAAGGGAGGTGGTATTGAATGCATCGGAAGGAGGCAGAAGAAAGTGTCAGGAAAAGACGTAGTTCCCTGAAGAATTCCTCTTCCTGGGCAGTTGGAAATCTTAAATAAATTGCAAAGGTTAAGGATTAATTAGGCATGGAGGCAAACATTAACTGAAAGGGTGAAGGGATTTCTTCAAGTTTTATACTTTTTAAGATGCTCCATCAAGCCAAAATATTAATCCTCAATCTTGGGCACACTCAGTGAACGATGAAGTAAATTTACCCATTTGTTGAAACATGTTTTTTTGTGTCCTGATCAGAAAAGAAAGCAAATGAAACGTATTTGCAGCACTCAGAAGAAATTTACATATTTATAAATATCTCCCTAGCTGTTTTCCCTGCAAGAAGGATTAAAATGTAAACACCTACAGGTAGCCAGGAAAGCCATCACTGATAGTGTTACTATTCATATTTACCTCATGTATAAGAGCTCAGTTTGTGAATGAAAGGTGCAGTGTGTTTTGTGCATGACACTCCATCTATCCCCCTGTTTTTAATATTTAATTATAGGAAAAAATTTTCTATTTAGTTTTCTAGATAGGCCTGGACATCTTGAGAATACACAGAGGGACATCTATGTCATCCCCAAGCATTTCCTATGTATATAATTTTTCTCCTGGACTCCTCAAAGCTCATGGCTCTGATTTGCTGACTGTGTGGGCAAGGATCCACTGAGCTTGGATATCTTAAAAAGTCTACTGTGTTACTAAGAGATGATGTAAGTCAATAAATATATCTCAATAAGTGAGATAGGAGAAATCCTAATTCTAATAATGTCATGATAAGTAACTGTGGAGCTTGCAGAGCATCATTAGGTAACCCATGACTCCTTTTCCCAAAACATGAATACACTCCACATTAAGATTGCAATTTTCTACTCCCATAGCAAGGGGTAGAAAATGGAGAAAACTAGAACTTGTTGCAAACTTTGAGATGGGGAAGAGGAATTTGCAATGAGTCAGTATATCAGTCAGAAACAGAGATACTTCATTCCTTCTTTGTAGCATTTTTACAAGATTAGTTTTGGCTACACTAAAATTCTGCACTCATTTTAAGAAGACAGAGACTCTGTCACTGTGACTGAACAAGAAACCTATTCTGTAAAGCTCAGGCTGCTTAGGATAAAACTACAGTATCTAGTGCTGTGTTGAATAGAAATGCTGAGCTGGATTTATTTGAGCTATTTCAGGTAACAGAAGCAGCTTATGCATCAAGCATGGAATTCAAAAGACTAATGTGCATGTTCTTCTCCATGGGTCTATTAAAATTCCATAAGCACTTGTTATGTATTAAAATAATAATAGTAAATAAAAGACAAATTATTCACACCGAGACCCATGCCCTGAGATAACACTTGCAAAGCCCAGGGGGTAGGATGCAGTATGGATATGTCCCAGTGTGCAGAAAGCGTCTTAAGATCTTCTTGGGAAGGCAGTTTTACTCTTTCAGATTCCTGCTGTTTAACTATTAAACCCTCACTGGCTTCATCTCTGTATTTCATAAAGAATTTTCACGAGAACATAAAGCATTTGAGATTGTATTTTATTTCCCATATTGCAGTATTTTTATCTTCGAACTCATTGATTTATACTTGGCTATGAAAAAAGTCTGTTGGGATAGCTGTAAAATTCACTGGGTTAGGATGCTCATCTGTTATCATGCTGGAGCTTATTGTAATGTGGTAGAGAATACAATTAATTCAAAAGCCTTTGCTTCCCATGCACTAGAGGCTTGAGTCTATTAAACCTACATAAGAATTGGTCATTTATTAGGAATTAATTTCATAATTGTACAAAGCCATTTTTTAATATAAATAGCAGAAAGCACCAGACCAGATTAATGACTAAGGAATTGCCTGCCAAATTTCTTATTTAATTAAAACTTTGTCTTTTTCACTCTAAAAATGAGAAGAAACTCAAAACTATCAGAAACTAATCAAAAGCTGTTGTCACATTGTGCAAAAATAATTGTGTTCTACTAATTTGAAAGAATAAAAAAGTTCTCTGCTTTACATATAGACCATTTTAAAAACTAGAATACCTCGTGCAGTAGAATACAAAGTTCAAATTCCATCACAGAAATATTACTCATTTTATGATAAATAGAAGGCCTATAAATGATTTCATTACATTAAAATAAGTAATTATTTTGCACTTATTTGTTTAGGCCTCATGCAGATCAGGATTTCAATATTCTATCAGCTGAGCATAGACATCTGCAAGTGCAGCACATCCCTAACAATTTTAGAACCTAAATACATGCAAAATAGCAGAGGTATGATTTTCCCCATTTTACAGACACCTATGGCATATGGAGGGTTTCAAAGAAGGTTTTTGACACTTCTAAATCTTTGTTTTACACCTGATCAGATGATCATCTGAATATTACAGCACACAGTGACAGAGAACAAGCCCTGATTTTGGACAAACACATCTGTCCTGGTGGATCAGCACCAGGATGTTTTTCAATTCTGAGGGAAGCTTCACTCAGGAGGAAATCAAAGATTAAAACTTAAGAATTTGAAGATTATATCAATCTTTTCATGTTAAATCTCTGTCCTAAGGAGCTGTGAACACACATTGTTTCTCAATAAACTATACTACTACAAGAAGTAGAGCTTCAAAACAGTGTTTAAGTAAAATTAATCTGGCTGGCATGCATGACTTAGCTCATTTTACTGCATGACAAAACTCTCTTTTGTCTCATTCAGCTGCTCAGGTGACAGGTCTCATCTTTCTCAAGAGCAGACTCAGGCTTACAACCACTACAGACTTCCCTTGGAACAAGCCACCTCTATCTCTAATTATGACAATGCAACAGGTTCAACGGAGCTTGACACTACATGAATTTACTTTTCAGAGACAGCATAGACTAAGCTGCTTATACTGATTAACAGACATTTCCTACAAACTGGATTATTTTTATTCTTTCATCTAAAAAGGTACAAGGCAGGCAGAGAAAAAAAGATTTCTATATATTTGTCCTAAACCTGTCTTTCCTGACAAGGTTCAGTGGGCTGTTTTTAGCCTGGTGACCTCAGTCCCAAGGCTGTAAGGGACAGCTTGCACTGCTGAAGCATGTTCCTTGTACCAAAGTCAGAGGCATTCTTGATGTCTCAATCATCTACTCATCCCCTACCTCTGCTCACTGCCAAGCTTTGAGTAGTATCATTAAGGATCTCTTACGGCCTTTGATCAGCAAATCCCAAGTCTTTAGTTTGATTCATTATAAATGAACCTACCAGGTCTCAAGGCAAAAGCACTTCCAGCAACATTTGATATTCACTCCATTGGGGAATTTGTATCTGCCACCTGTGCTTGCCCTCTTACATCTCCTTTGATCTTATTTCAGGCATTTTGATATATCATTCTGGTATATCAGAAAACATCGAACAGTTAAAGTGAGAAACATAATTACACAAAAGACTCATAACTCCTCTGCTCCTAACATCTGTAATTCATGTTGTGATTATTCTGCTTCATTAGAGACATGAACCCTTTTCTCTTCCACTCTCTTCTCCATTTTCAGAAAATTATACAATCTCTGGGGTATGAAGGGACCTCAGAATGTCTCTACTGCAGTTCAGACCAAGTGGTTCAGAGTTTTGTCCAACCAGGGCTTGGAAACCTCAGAGGATGGAGGCAGCACAGCCTGTCTGCACAGTCTGTTCTGTCTTATTTTCATGCACCACATCCTTAAAATAAAAAAAACCTCAAAAGCTGCAATTTGCAGGATATACAGAAATGCTGACAAACAAGCAGTGGAAGACTTTACAGGCAAAAGTAATCACACATAAAATCCCACATGTTTATAAATGAAAATAAACAGGGAAGTTGAGAATGACTGCAGTTGGAAAATGTAATGTCTTACTTTCCTCCTCTTCCCAGTGATTTAACTTTCCATGAAAAAGCACTTTCTGGGGATGACTCAGCAGTTTTTATTTTCAAGTAGCATAAGTCACAGGAAATGGTCTGAAGGCAGAAGGGTCATAATGCAATGGGTAGGAACTGCAACATCCTATAGAGAAACACCTGCACATCTACACACATGTTTATCTCTGAATCATAGAATGGTTTGGGTTGGAAGAGATCTTCAAGATCATCTATTCCAAAGCATCTGCCCTGGGCAGGAACATCTCCCACTAGATCAGATGGCTCAAAGACCCATCCAGCCTGGCCTTGATTGTTTTGCCTGGCATTTACTCCTCTGTCCAGTATATTTAAGATCAAACATTTGTAGTGGAGAAAGGATAAATTGTTTTAAAAAATTGATAAGGGGTCAAGCAAGCTTCCTATGCCTGTTTGCTCATTCATATATCAGCTAATGAATCAGCACCATTTTCATGTGTATCTGCATGAACTTCCCACCAGATGCAATGAAACATGCATGGTGTACTATAGGTATTTAATTAAATAACATCTCCATATCAGACTTCAGTGATGTGCTGCTGAAGTTTAATGAAGTGTCTGTTCTATCCATGATAAGCTCCACAAGATTCCTAGTCCTTGATGTGGCCGTTACAGTAGGCAGTATCACTGATACAGAATCATTAATGCAATAACCTTTTTTATTATCACTCTCACACTTTTAGAGAAAGAAGTTCATAACTAAATAATGAGGCAATATGACTTGGTAATCAATCTTAGAGGAATTTCACTATTAACACCTGTACAAATTTTAAATCTGTTGCCTTAATATTTTTATATCTTTAAGTCATATTTCTGTAGTGGGAAAAAAAATTAACTGGAACTTGAAAAGGAAGCTCAGAGCATCTTGTATCTACATGCACTTAAATTATATACGTATGCACACATATAATAATACACATATATATAAATAATAGAATAAAATCAGATAGATATCCAGACAGATTGATTGATCTGGTTCCTTTCCAGGAAAGGACACTGTGCTTTAAGGAATTTTATATTTTCCAAGTTGTTTTTATGACTACAAGTAATAAAAGCTTTTCCTGACAACAGTGATTTAACACAAGGAGCTCTTCTTTAGGTGTGTGTCAAATTTTGGTAATATAGACTCTCATCAGTAAGGCAACACGTGATTTATTGTATGCAAGTGTCACACTTTTCAAGGGTAGAATATAGAGTATATTAGCACTGGAAGATTAATAGAGATGGGTTGGGTTTTTTTTTTTTTTTAAAACAAGGTATACAAGGAATCACTGCATACTGTAAATTTCCCAACAACTATCTACTTCCCTTTCTACTAAGTATTTTCGTAAATCATTCCAGTCTTGAAAAGCAAAAAAATGAACCCAAAATGTAATTCAAGAACTATTTTGACTTGTCTGCTAAGAACATGAATAGTAATTGTAAAGCACATCATACTTTAAATGTTAAGAAAGATGGAAGTTGGACTACATGATCTGAAACAACATAGTTAACTGATAGCAATTGGTGTACACCTTGGGTAGGGCAGGTCTAGGTAATCTCATTCTCTTGCATCTGTAATATTTTCTGAAGCCAAAAAGTGCACCAGACAAAACAATTTTGTACATCATATAAGGCTTTGGATATAGGTTTATACACAGGTTACATACCTTTATATATAGGTTTTCTTTCCCAGACTAAAAAGAACTCTTTATTCAGGCTCAGAGTTGAAAGCCCACCTACATTCAGAAGAGCACACAAGCCTGTGCCTGGCTTCATTCTCTGTAGGAAAACTTAAAAAAAAAATAAAAAAAAAATATCCAGAACGATCTCCTGAACTGTAGCCTTCATGATTTTGCACCTCTCTTTCTTTCCTTTTCTTTTGCAAAATCCACTCTTGTACCACACTCCACTTTCTCATCTTTTGATTGATAATTGTTAGGTATTTTATGGACTGAAACATAATAGGACAAACGGGCTCATGCTGAGTTGTTAAAAAACCCAACAGAAGTTATCAGAGAAAGTTTCCCAATAGAGAGATTTTAACTGCCAAATCATTTTCCAAGGGAAGTAACAGAAGTCTGTTACTAAAGCTACTGGATACCAACCATGGCTAAGTCCTATCTTTTGGATAGATATGAGAATTTAGCCCATACTGTGGCATTATGTTGAAAAGATGAAAAAAATATATTAATGATCATAACAATGTCCCCTGGTATTTTTGAGCCTCAATGTTAGCATTACAGTGAGCAGGAGAGCTAACACTTCTCTGTCTTTCTGCAAATTCTCTATGTACATGATGTATATATGCAAATATCTGCATCCTGTACACAAATATACATCATTTACAGAGATAAATAATAGGTGCATATATATAAAATGCTAGTCTGCCATGCAGGCTGAATGGAGATTGCACTAACTGGGTGAGAAAACCTGTTACTTCATTTTGATTTCTGCATTTTAGGAAGTTATTAACCATTACCTCTGGTTTCTCTAAAAATGGCCAGTGGATTAATCTTTCTAGACCTTGCTTAGTGCATTCATTCAGAGTTGGGATTTTTTTAAAGGCAAAAAGAAAAGAGACAGAGTCCTAATTAATCCAAGTGACATCCAGTTAGCCTTTATGTTTTTACAAGTCAGTAACTGTTTTCACCAAAACTAAAAAGAATATTTAATCCTAATGACATCCAGGGTGCAGTAATATTTTGCTGGATTGTTGTATCTAACAGAGATAGATAATGTTATTTTACCTTCTAATGGAAAACTGCAGAGAGATAAAAGGCAAATTGAAAAAAAAAATATTCCTTTTGGAAAGTGATGAATTTAACTCTATTTGAAATATAGATAATTATCTTAGTTACTCCTTAAGAGGAATGATCATGTTTTCTACTGCACTGACAATAAGAGGTAATCCTAGGAGATTATATTTTAGCAAAACATTAATCATGTAGTTCAATATCTTAAACCACATGGTAAACACAGAAGCAAAGCCAAACAACACAAACCAGTCACTGCTTAGTTGTCTTGGAAAGCTGATTGGGTTTTTTTTCCCCCCCAGGAGAAATTAATATTATGTTTTTTTCAGATATTAATTGTGAAGCCATGATCACTAGTAACCATACAGATGTAAGGATACTCCACCAGGTTTTCCCCAATCCACATGTGATAAGCTGAATCCAGACCAAAGATGCTTTTTCAAGATGAGTTTAGCTCATCATTAACAGGTCAAATAGACTGGGAATATTTTTATACCTTTTGTTATAATTAGGGTCCAAGTGATAGAGGAGACACTCTGTGGGAATTCAAACTGACCACTGTGGACCTTGCTAGAGATATGAAGGTCAAAGGCAGCCTTGGCTGCAGTGATCATGAGATGGTGGAGTTGAGGATCCTGAGGAAAGGATGATAATCTGAGCTGTGACCTCACCTCACAAGCACTCTGTACCTTCAGGTGTGATGTCTGACTCCACCTGAATCTCTGTTGATTTGCTTTGGGAATAGAAAATCCAAACTTCCATACTCTGTTGTAGCCTTGGATATGTTTCAGTGGGCATCACCAGATTACCTTGCTCTTACTTGTGTTACTATATCACTCTCCTTGCTCTTACTTGTGTTACTATATCAGGCTCTGGTTTAACTTTGGGGAGCAAAAAGAAGAAATCTGAGGTCAGTAGCAGACCTTAGATATAGATGAACAGGACATCACTGAAAAATATGTAAATATGATTAGTAAATAGAAACTTGTTGTGTTTTAGTTTTGAGTACTTCCCCAAAGTATTTCAAAGAGGACATAAAAGGCTGAACAGACCAGAAGCAGACTCACTGCCTTAGATTTGAGGCACAGCACCATGAGCTGCCAGACTTACTTTGAGGATTCACTGAATTGCCTCAGGGTCTCTTCTCCTTTTAAGAATATACATATAAAGAAGTTCTGTAATCAGTTTCTGCTGCATTTGAGCCACTTAACAGATGCACAGACTGTGCTGGCTCCAGATCTTATCATCAATTCCCCCTCTCCCCTAAAGAGAGGACAAGCACCTCATTTCAGCCTGCATTAGTGACCATGCCAGGGTCGTCACTTGTCCTGGTTTGTCAGCAATCCAGTTTCCCTTCTGACTGGCTGCTCTTCCCATTTAAGTTTTGGATAGGTTTCCTTCATTTTTCTAATTCCAAATGAATTATGCTGACAGTAGTATATATATGTTAACAAAATAATGCATACGGGAATTAGAGGTAAGCCATATGCCAAATTCTGACTATAATTCTTCAGTACTGCACACTAGATGATATTCACTCTCTTCTCCAGTCATTTAATAGACCATTTGATTTACTTTTGTTCACTCTTTTTGGATACAGAAAAAAGCATCTTCAAGGGAAGGCAGAGAGAGAAAGCAATTTCAAACATATTATAACTTTGACAATGTACCTCTCAGCCTCTAAGACAGAATAGGAAGTTTCATTTCTATTTTACTTAAGGTAATTTCAGCTCTTGCAAGTCTATTTTCCTGTGGTTTTATACTATGTTTTATAGGATGGCATTCATTTGGAGAAAACACAGGACATGAAATCTGTAGATGACTATGCAATAAGGATGCTACAAGTCATGAAAAGAGAAGATTAGCTAAGATCGTAAACGTATGCTTTCTGACAGCAAGAGACAGAGAGCAACAAAGAGCAACACATACTGATCTATAAAGAAAATATTTGGACTTTACATCACTGTGAAAGCTAACCTCTATTTCAGAACCAGACAAGATGAAAATAAGTGATCAACTCAACATACAATACTCATACTCCTTTAATTTGGTTGTTTTCAGCCACAAATACTTAGTGCTTAACAGGTGAGTAACAGGCTAATTCAGGTATTGCACTTGGAGGGAGAGAACAGAATGAGCAACAAAGGATAAGAAGTCAATGGACCATTTATTTTTTCACCCTCTTGCAAAAGGGAATAAATAGTTTTAAAAATTTTCTTTATTGCCAGCCAGGCAGCAGTTACTTAAATTTAACATGAATATTTCTTTTAACAAGAGCATTTGTATGGGTAATCCTGAAACTGAACTCCAAATCCACTGAAAAATGTCAGATCTGGATCTAAACTTTTCTATCTCAGTAGAATTATTAGATTGGCATGCTCATATTTAAAAATTTCCTTAAAACATTCCATAGGCTGATCTATCTATAGTAAGGTAATCCAAATGGGATTACCAGGTTGAAAAGGATTGGCACGTTGTACCACAGGTTGACAAATTCGTATTAAAAAAACAACTAAAATTTTCTCAAAGGAAAATTTATATTTGAAGCAATAAAACAGGGAGATGTCAAAGTTTTTAATAGAATTACTGAATGCCTTGTGATTTGGAGTTCAAGTTACAACAAAAATGACATCTAATAATAAATCAATACTCCAGTCTGTCATTTTCCATAATCTTTAATTTAGGCAACTAATAATTTATCTAAAAATTTAGAAGTAGAATAGATAATAAAATATGTCTTCCAAATGGATAAGTGCCTAAGATACAAAATGTACATCTAGATTTAGATGTTCGTGCAGTTGTGAGATCTATGGTATTTTTTGTTTTACCTCTGAAGTTAGAATCAGCTATAAAGTTCTTAACTATGCAAAGCTGCCAAATCTTGTAGCTGTAATTGGGCCACTGGTAAATTAACTCTTAAACCTTAATTAACTATATTTACTAGATCAAAATCTACCTTTCTTTTAAAAGCCTTATCTCAAGTTTGGAAAACTTCAGGATCCATACTTCTGGCCTTGAGACATTTCTTTTTTTACCAGCATTCAAAAGTTGACCCAGCAACACTTATTTCCAGTTTTTAGTGGATTTTACCCAAAATACAACAATAAACAAAAGTTAAAATGAACTTTTAAAGTGCGTATCCATAATTCAAATGCTCACAAAATTGCCTGTGACGCCAACTGCTTAATTAGCAGACACAGTGATCATCCTGAGCAAACTAATCTGATTTGCCTTGAAATCTCACAGTCCTTCTAGTTTAATCTTATTACAGGTTTTGGTTTTTTTCAATATTCATATCTATTATTTTATGATTATGTTGCTAAGCTACATTTGGGATTCAGTAAATTCTTCCTGTTTAGAACAAGCTGAACAACTCTGCTGTTACTTTTTTATTATTTTTTTAAAATATATTAGATCAGTATCACAATCACTGCACAATTTTTGTCTCAGGACTTTGTTACTCAAAGGAAATGATAGCAACACTCAGTGACTATTCCTGCTTCTTAAGTGAAACTTATGTAGAAGATGTAGACCTTTGTACCATGTCTTAGTGTAAGAAAATGGAAAAAAGCAAGAGTATACTTCAACACACCTCACACTGAGGAAGTTCTGGCCAAAGTATTTCACCGAATTCTTCATCTAACAAGATGGTGACATTTTCCAAAGTGCTTGAATTATTTGGATGTCTCAAATAAAAAGACATTGGGAGACATGTTATTTTGCTTACCCAGGCTCTTCAATGAAGTTACAAGCACTTGCATTAGATGTTTCATCCTCATTCTACTTTTCCTTTCTTGAATTAATTGAGCAGTGGAAGTTCATGCATTTCTATGCAGAGAGGACTATTTATTGTCTGACTGGTCATTTGAGTCATTAATCTACTTATCAGTATGACATGCACAACATGTAAGTATTATTTTTCTTCTTTTCTTCTCTCTCTTTTTACTCAGTGACCCTTCTGATCTACTTCAGAAAACACCACAGACAGGAAGTGAAATAAAATTAAAGCTATATTCTTGGACAACATTCAGTATGAAGACATAGCATGAGAACAAACTGCTGCAGAAACTATTTCTCCCTATGTTATTACCACTCCTCTGCAAGAAGCAGCATAGAAACAGAATAATTTAAGTTGGAAGGGACCTTTAAAGATTATCTAATTCCAGCCCCCTGCACTAGGTAAGGACATCCTTCACTAGACCTGGTTGCCCAAAGCCAAGGCCAGCCTGGCCCTGAACCCATCCAGGGATGGGGCAGCCACAGCTTCTCTGGGAAACCTGTTTTAGTATGTTCTGACTTCATTTTTAAAAAATGTATTTCTTATATTCAAGCTAAACCTACCCTCTTTTAGTTTAAGACCGTTGCTTCTTGTCCATCCACTACAGATCTTGATAAAAAGTCTCACTGAATTGTTCTTGTATTACATATCAAAAGGACAAAGAATTCCCTGGAATCTTCTCCACTCTGAACAACCACAGAATTTTCTGCCTGCCTTCAGAGAAGAGGTGTTCCAGCCCCCTTATTTTCATGATGTTTCTCTGCAGCTGCTCTAACAAGTCTAGGTCTTTCTTACACTGGGTAGCCCAAAGCTGGATGTAGCACTGCAGATGGCATTTCATCAGAGTGAAGCAGAGGAGCAGAACCACCTTCTTCAATCTGCCCATGCTTCTTCTAATGCAGAATACAAAATCCTTCCTGGGCTGCAAGTGCAGATTGCTGGCTCATATCCAATTTCTCACCTGCCAATAACTCCAAGCTCTTCTCCCTAATTAACCCTTGAACAGAAGGTGTTAATTCATTCATTACTAAACACCAAAATCACAACCAAAAAATGGAGTCCTTCAACATCAGATGATGTATTTCCTAGATGCTGAAATATTGGAGTGGAAGAAGTTGTTTTGTTCTGACTTCATAACTTCATAAACAACTGCCATTGTCTTACCTTAGAGTTTGGTATATTTGTGGCACAGCCATTGATATCACAGTAACATCAAACTAAGCTTCCTCTGTACATTACTTGGACAAATCTGCAGTCGGTCTATAGGTTAAGAATTCATGTAAGCTCTAATGAGAGCAAACATGGACAGCTTCCAGGAAAGCTATTTCCTATTTCCATAGAGAGGGCGTTATTTACAGCTCCAAACTGTTACACACAATCAGAATAATAAATCTGCTTATTCACATTAAAAATAATGTGTGCCAAGAAAATAGGTATACTTATGGCTAAGTACTATAAAAGCATCACTAAGATTAGATATTAATAAACACATTCCAATAAACTGGTTTGCTGAAAATTTAACATAGGATTAAATGATAGAACTAGATAAAACCCCTGACTTTCAGCCTAATTTCCTTTGTGTTCTAATTGTATGCTGCCTTCAAGGAATTGAGCAGTAGTAATAGTGCCTTACTGAATAGTTTGCAAAAACGTCTTTAAGGGACCTTTCAGATCATCTAGCCCAGCCATCAACCTAACTCTGACAAAAGTCATGACTAAATCAACACATCTGCAGCTAACCCACAGAAGGTTTTCCAGTGAGGTTTTTCAGGACAGCTAAGAAAATCAGATTGCCCTATTGATGCCAATAAATGATTCTCCCCACCATCCAGCATAAAGAAACATGTTTGTTTACACTCACAGAGGCATTTGGTACAATAACTTGGAGAACATCAGTGTTGCCCAGAGAAGAGAGGTCCTCAAGTCTAGTGAGTCAAATGTTTCAGGTGTTCTCTTGGTGACCTAGAATGATAACGCATTTGTCACCAAATGTAGTGTTCTTATCAGAGTCCATTTTTCTCCTATTTAGTATTTATGTGCTATTCCAGAGAAAAATAAGACAATGGAATGAAATATCTAAACAGCTACAGTTTGTTACCTTTCCTAACCCCCACTTCCTTTTTAATTAGTATAATGAATGCCATATTTCAGGCCATTGACAAAAAGCTGTCTGAAGATTCAGTATAATACAGTTGATTTTCCACAAAATAGCACACAGTAGGTACATTCATTATATGTTTTGTAACAGGGGAAGCTGTTATCTTTTTTCTTATTTGTGAATGTTCTTGCTAAATTGTAACTTCAATAATTCAGGATCCCTCAATTTGTTACAGTTTAGAATTATAATTCTTTCAAACAAAAGAAAGTCTACTTGCCAATCAGTGAGGTTTCTTTTTAAAAAATCATGGGGGGGGGATAAAAAGGTTTCTTTAAAACCAGAAGACATTTCACTTTATGCACTCTTTAAGAAAAGATTACAAAAATTATTTTTATATGTTTATTAACAAACAATGATCCATCATTCAGGTTAAGTGATTGACTTGATGAACCACACTAGTCTACAGTGGCATTACAGGAAAGCCCATGTAAGGAAAACACAAGACTTCCTTGGGATAAATTCAAAGCTCAAATAAAAAATAGCATGAAATAGTCTTCATCTGGAGTGGAAAAACACCCAAACAGCTGCAATCCAATTGCTTTCATGAATTTGCCTCTTCAGTTTAGTTTCAAAAAGAGTAAATCATAGTCAGAAATGGAACATCTTAAGTGCTTTGGTGGTGAATATCTAAAAATATTTGTTATTCACAATTTTCACAAGCAACAACTCTCCATAGATTTCAGAGTTACAATCAGCACACATTGATAGCAAAGCCACAAACTTGTGATTAGCCACAAACTTCTAAAGACAATGCACTTCCCCAGCACCTCTCCATTGCAAGCTTCTGATGAAAATAAAAATGCAACTGTGGCATCAACAACAGACACTCAGGGTTAAAGTTGTTTATTTCCATAGTTATCCACAACTCAAATGAACCTTCCTTTAAAAAATTGGGCTATTATACTGTGTTCCAAGGTGATGGCAGCAAAAACACCTTGTTACTAAAGTGACAATGTTACCAACACTGTCACTGGTCTAGTTGTTCAATATACTTTGGGCTGGTTTTAAAGCACAGTAACAGACATCACATCTTGTTTATCCTGCTACCACTTCATGGGTATAATGGACCTCTGCTTTTGCTGTAGGCTAGTAGGAAGAATTTCACAACTTGTAAAATGGTATAGAGGAATATATTATTAAACTTTTCATAGTTGGATGCTGTTCTGGGCAGAATGATTAAATTCACTTGTAAGAGAGAAGTAATGAAATATTTATTAATGTAAGTCTGTGCTTTGATAAAGTTTGATAGCAAGTACTGCAGTGTTTTACAAGGTTCAGTGTCAAAGTACACTGGTTATTTAGTGCAGAGAGGACAGAGTCAGACAAGCTGTCAGGGACACCAGCCTTTTGAGCCCCAAGGTTCAATAAGGACCCCCTTGCTTTCTAAACTTCTTCTCAGAGAGCAGTGTAGGGGCAGGTGGATCCAATCCTAGCCCCAGACAATGCTGATGATTTATGTTTAAAGGATAAGATAGCTACAATCAATCCTTCCTATCACTTAGCAAAAATTTCAAAGCTTAGCATGTTAATTTTCACTTACGCAGAATCTGTTGCCAGCCACCACCCAAGGCCCATGTGCAACCCATCACAACTCCCTCTGGTTGAGCAGGAGCTGGGAGAAGGGAGAAGGTGCATGTCCTCAGTTAGAAAATTGCTTTCATTGAGTCAATATCATACTTATAGATCACCTCTATTCAAGATTCACACATAAAACTGGTGGGGACAGAAGGCAGGTAAATATATAAACTTTTTCCTGAAAAAAAAAAAAAATTAAGTTCCATCGTATCTATATGATTCCAGTAAATATCATGTCAATCTTCAAGGATACAAATGCAAATAATGATGGACCACACTCTACTTCCAGTAGTGTTTCCAAAGGTGTATCATTAACTGGGTATTAAATGTGTTAAAATTTATAGCCTACGGTACTCAAGTACAAGTAGAAATCAATTATTGTTTCCTATTACAGTAGGAGTTATGGACTATTAAGCAATGTCTCAAATGGACCAAGGTTATTACTGAAAAAAATTAATGGAAAACATTCTAACTCAATATGCTTATGAGCTCTCCTAGAAAAAAGCCTTAATCAACATTATTTCAAAGTGATGTAGCATTACTAATCAATACAGAGGTAAGAATGACCATCAGATTGTATCAGGCCTCTGTGTAATGGAAAGTAATGAAGTTTATAGAGAAGTGACACATGTTCACACACTTGGAGATAGGCTCAAATAAATGAATTTGCTTCACAATAATGCATAATTAAATAGCAAATCCCAGGCTACATAAGACTTGTACTGCACAGCTCAGCTGCTTCCATACCATGGACTTCATATGGGTCTCCAGTGCTCTCTTACAACTGATGGAGCTTTCAGAGAAACAGCAGAATTTAAAAATCAAGATGGTCATTTAGCACATTTGGCAATCCTCAATACAGTTCATATGAAAGCTAACTGAAATTTTCTATTAAGATTTTGACACCTGGAAATAAATGTACTGCTAAGATTCAAATATAATAAATATACTTCAATTACTCTAGCCACTAATTATGATTTAAAAAAAAAAAATTGTTCATACAAATCTACTAATGCTGTAATTATTCTTTTACTTTTAATCCTAATTAATGCAATTGAAAAGGGAACAGGTTCTTCTGGTTTCCAATTTAGTTTTGCCTGGACAAGAGCATTGATATCTAATAAGTGGAGGTAAAAATGAATAAATGCTGCTCAATTTTCATATATGAAGCCTTTATCTGTGTAAAATGTTGCATAACACAAGTGCTCATACAGATAATTGCAGGGAGATAAGAAAAAGCTAGAATTTTCTTGCAAAATGACAAGTTCAACTGTGTTCAAAGACATGTCTGTAATAAATATAGTATTAAGAGAATATGCTGTATTGGCTAGTTAGTCAGCCCTTTTACCTGCCTTCCACTGATCAAGGGGATACAGAGTTCAGAAATACAGATCATCTGGGAGTTCAAAAGACAAGAAAAGGTCATGTTATTTTAGTGAGAAAATGAGAAAAGAAAATTAAGTAAAAGGAATGAAAATTATTATGAGGTAGTTCTCTTTTAGACTGTAAAATGCAATATTCTAATACTGAAAAAGGGAGCTTTTGGAAGACTTAAGTTATCTGAAAATTCTGGGAGTAGTTTGTTTTTATCTCTAAGCTCAGGTATGGAATTCAGAGGAGGGACAAATGAATATGCAGAAAACTTATCCCAAGCACCCTACAATAAATACAGATTGCCTGTTTGGACTCTCAGTGCACTGACACTCAACTTTTCTAGATGTTTCCATATTCTTTTTCCAAGGCCTTCTGTTCCAAGGCACTGTAAAGGACTCTTCAGTTGCAGATGTGTGCTGCAAAGGCATTGTGAACTGACTTCCTCAATTTTGACAGGCCTGTAGTATAATACTATTAGATACTCATATAATTAGATACTTATTAAATTATATGCTTTTGTAAGTACCTAATTGTAGTGTAATTGTCCACTACTTTAAGAGTTCTCCTCACTCTAAAGGATGATAGGAAATTAGATTTTCAGAACACTTTAAAGAGATTAGGTGTTAACTCCTGATATGCCCCCCTCAGACAAAAGGAAAACAGCTACAAATGCTGGGAAAGAAATGAGTTCATAATTTTGGACTGTATTTAGTCAAACTTCCTTATGGTTGGAAAGAAGTTTCCTCTTTTACTCTAGGTTTCATCAGTGTTACTCGGACACACACAGAATAACTGTGATTATGATTTTTCCACAAGGAGAATTACTGTTATATCACAAATGCTGCATATTTTGGCAGGTTTTAGATCTCCTCAAGTTCATCTTCCAAGCACAAGCACACTCACACTCATCCTGGGTGCATAGCAAGCTGAAGCCCTGCTGGAACCAGCTAGGATCAAATATCCCCAGCCCATTTTATATCCAACATAGACCAGACTGTCAGATGTCACAGAGACAATATAGTCTGAGAAAGTCATTCCATTTCCTATCAGGTGAGTTTATTTCTTAACAGGAGTGCAAGATCCAATGTGAATAAAATGTTACTGTGCATTAGAGGATAAAACAAAAACTACAGAAAAAAGGATAGAAATTGAATACTGATAGAGAAGAATCAACTCCTGACCTGTCCTCATTGAATCTGATTTAATCTGATATTATGCAAAGAATTGAATGTTTTACCATCTTTTAAAGTTTTAATACTTCAAGCTTACCTGCATGAACTGTTGAGGGGAAAGGCTGTAAATCAAGCTTACCTTCATGAACTGTTGAGGGGAAAGGCTGTAAATCAAGATTAGAATTCAAAATTATGTAGATATTTTAAAAGAAAGAAAAGGTCTAAAAAACCCTCAAATGAAATGCAATTTAATAAGTACCTCTGCAAAACAGTACACTTCCATGCAGGCTACAACACACATACTAAAAGGAGGATTATTGAGGAGTCTGTAAAGGGGAGTCTGAGGTTTAAAAACTCTCACAAACATGCCTAAATCAACAGCACATTTCTGCTGTAAACAGAAGAAAATACACAATATGTGCTAAGGAATATCACATATCAAATACTTAAAACAATCCTTCTAGACTTTTCAGCCCCTCTGCACTGAGGATCAAACACCTTCTCTGGAGCAGGCAGCAAATTTTCAGAGCAATCCAGTCAGGTGAAGTTCAGTCTTTGAGACTGTCTGAGGCTTTCACTAAGTGACTTAAGAAGCTGTAAGCAGCGTGCTATGATCTTGATAACCTGCTAATTAGGTGCCATCAGCATCCATACATCTCATCCTTGCTATTCCTTGTAGTGTTTTCACACACCTGAAGTCTCATCCAACCCACATTCATCTCAATTTTAACAGTTTTAGTACAGATCTCGACTGAGGCAAGCTGGACATGCACACCTAGGGTTGTTCTGTATCAGCTTGGTATAGGTCCACCATAGCAATAATCTGGTTTACAGTGCAAGGAAGCACATTCAGGCAAAGTATGATTAAGTAAAACAAAATATATAACTTTTTACAGCCTATTAGAAGGACACATTTGCACAGATAAGCAAAGACCATTGCATGCCCATCCTGCCTTATGGTTCATATACTAAGAAAGGAGGCTTCCAATCTTTAAGAAGGAATAATTCCAGTTTCATTAGCAACTTTAGTTTGTGGTGTTGGACATTTACCTTGATTTAAGCTCTGGAGAATAACACCTTTGCTGGGGTCTTTTAATAATAATCAGTAGAAGGTCATAGATAGGAGTGCAAAACACCGACTCCCTCTTACAAGAAGAAAAGCAATGTTTCATTTTTGATGAGATATAAAATAGAGGATGATCTGATCTGAAATCATTTTGATTTGTGGCTGCTGAGGATCTTAATCGTGATTCATGAATAATTCATTGCTTAAAATATGAGCAGGTTTATAAATTTCTATATGCTGTCTTACACTCCAATTGCAAAAATATATTTTCAATTCTCAGTTACATTAGTCTCTCACCAATGCAACAATCTTAGTTTCTTCACTGCAACTGAAAGTTGAATCTGCCTTTATTAACTCTTATGATTGTGTTCATGAGACAGAAGACTGTTGGCACATAGTGTCTTGAACCCACCTCTACATCAGAAAAGGTTGATCTAGTTTGCATGTTGCTTTTAGAAACTTCCAAAGCAATTGTGAACTCCTTGGGATGAAATTCACAGTGCAATTATAGCTTTATTACTCTTTGTTTTATCTAACAGGAAGCTCCTTTTTCACTATATGCCAAAATGAAAAAAAAAAAATTAACTTAGTAAAAAACAAAGACGTAAATAGAAAAATTATCTGTGTCTATAAAAGAAATTTTCAAAAGCAATTTTGGAAGAAGTAGAAAAAATTGCTGTGATGTGACAGTGAAATGTGAGAATAATTTTTTTCTTTTCAATGAACTGAGAAACATGGGAGAGGTTCCAAATTTTTTCTCAGAACAAAATTTGTTTTTAAGAACTGTTTGGGTCACCTATTTGAGACATAGTGATTTTTCATTTGAGAATGCATTTTCAGTGATTCTGATTCTTGGGATGAACCAAAGACACATTGTTATGCCATCCAAGGCAGACAAACACAGATCACATGGGCAGAGCTATGCCAAGGAAACTGTCCAGGTCCAGATGCAAGGATGCACATGGCTTTCATAAGCTTTCAATTTCTGTTCACCCTGTTAAAAGAGCACAAAGACAGCTAAGTTCCTCTCTGGTGACTAAAATCAGATTTGGTATTTAGACTCAAGCATTTTGGCATCTGGAATGAGGAAGCCAGTTTTTGACTCAGGATACAGAGACTGTTATTATTTCTACTGTCATAGTGTGGCATGTGATAGAAAGCACATTTTCCTTCTTACTAGAACTGTGCAAGTGATAATTTGTGCTATTAAAAATTAGAAAAGCAAAGTTTATTTTAAAAGTCAGACTTCAGTCTCACTAGTGCCAAATTACAGTCACCCAATTTGTAAAGTAGTATTTAGTCACAGAACATTTTGTTTTAAATACACAACAGGAACTCCCTCAGAAAAGGTTGCCTGCAGGCAATATTAACATGAAATTCATAGCTGGGAAGAAAATAAAAATAAAATCAAACAAGAACCTTGCTACATGTATTGTAATATTGTTCCAGATCTCCAAGGCTGGTTACCTGGACTCTTAAAATAGTGATATAAAGTCTAGATGTCCTTTGAATGGAGAACTTGTCTCTGCTTCTCCCTCTCTGGCCTTTTTCATTAAAATAAATTAAAAAAAAAAAAGCTGGAACACCTTGTGTTTGTCCCCTAATTTCTCTCATAGAAATAGTTGAATCACTTCCACTAACATTTCTAACCAGGCCAGACAGAACCAATGTGATACTCAGTGACTATTTGCAACTATCAACTTAACATTAAACAAAATAAATCAAAGTCAAAAAAAATAAAAAACCACACAAAACAATAATTAAGTAATCTAAGACAGTAAATCTCATTTGAAAGGGAGTCTGTCTATGACAATTCTAGTAGATTTTGATAAACAACAAAAACATTGCTTATTTGTACAAAGCTATTTTTCTTTTATGCTTTAACAAGAACATTTTTACTTCATGTTCCTTTCCTATTGTTGTTTCAGCTTCTCTGGAGTGAAAAAAAACCCCACACTAAGTACATTAAAACAGAACTGAATTAGCAGTTCATCTCTTCATTTGTATCCTCTTTGGTTGTTGATTATATTATAAGAAAGAACAGAGGCAAGCTTTCAGAAGGGAGTAGTATTTTCATGTTTATCCTAAAGTCAATAGTTTATCTGCTGTCAGAAGGAGTTCACATACATCCATAACTTACTACTCTTTAAAATTAAGCAACAAGTGGCACCAAAGTACTTTTTCCAGCTAGCCTGAGGGAAAGAATCAATCCACATGCCCCACACCAAAAAGGAAACAAACTTACTTCTAATGAAAAATGAACAAAGCATCCTGATAATTCAAGAACAAACTGTTTTAACTAGTAAATAATTGCTTTATCTATAATTATTCTGAGTCGAGTTGTGTTGAACACCCATGATAGAGAGGCAGGACAAAATGCTAAAATGCATTTAATTTTATGCTAAATTATGAAAAATTTAAAAATTGGTCTGTCTGTCCTTTCTATAGGGAAAAGTACATCTGCTCCTATAAAAAAAGGTTTTCATCTTTTCATTCTAGGATCAAAAGTTCTGATCCGTTTAAGCCAAAGTCTGGAGGCCTAGCCCAAAGGCAATCAGATCAAAAGCTGCTCCCCTGAAATATTCCCAAAAGAGAATGGCTGGTCATTGATAAACAGAGAGCAGAGCATCCACACAAAGCTCGAGCTGCTGTGCAATGATGTGTGGGCTTCACACCTGCCCTTCCAAGGCACCTTCTTGAAAACAAAACATAAGCCCTTCCTAAGACTTTTTTCTAATCTGTGGAGAAAATTCAGAGAGATGGAACAATCAGAAGTAAAAACATCACATTGCTTTTAGCCAAAAAGAGAAATATTTTCTGAGACCTGCAGCACTTCTACTTCCTACTATAAAATCATAAAATTGTTCAGGTTGGACGGGACCTTAAAAATCATCTACTCCCAACCCCCCTGCCATGGCCAGGGACACCTCCCACTAGACCAGGTTGTTCTGTGCCTCATCCAGCCTGGCCTTAAA
>VZTY01015432.1:78442-102963 GCA_013400935.1 Turnix velox
ATGTTGAGGGCTCCAGAACTGGCCACAGTAACTCCATGTGGGGTCTCACCATAGCTGAATAGAGGGGCAAAATCGCCTTTCTTACCCATCTGGTCACACTTCTCTTGCTGCAGATCACGGAATAGGTAAAGGGTAAAGGTAGAGCAAAAGGAGTGACATATGAGAAAGAGCTGGAGTGGCCAAGAAAGGCAAGTATCACATGCCTTAGGACAAGAAAACTTGTGTCATGCAAGGACAGATGTTTGAGAAATCCCTTAAACAGAAGCATTTCTCCAGCCCAGGGCATTCCCCAGTTTCTGCTGTCCTGTATTTCTTAGGATAGCACCATTTGAAGCCCAGTGTAACCAAAAATACATTATTTACAACATGAGAACTCTAGAAATTGACTTTCATGAAGTTGATTAACTCCTTTGAATTTTAAATTACCCTTAAAAATTGCCTTCCAAATGTATCCTTTTAATCTTTGTATTCCCAGCTTGGGAACACCAAAAAAATGTTTAAAATATATGATAAAACAATATTTCTTTTTAGATATCTTTGGAATTTATTTTCATCTTAACTGGTTGTGAAAAATCAATGTATATATGTTCTTGTTCTGCAGAAAACAGATTTCTGGAAAAAAAAAGAAAAGGCTGTGTTATGTCTCTGAAATGGAGATTTCTATTTATATTATCTAATGCTTATAACAGACTAAATCATTGAAATGGACACCTGCAGTTAAATATGAAATATTAATTTAACATAGTAATAAACAAAATAACACCATTCTCAGTGGTCCTAATTAGAAACAAGCCTCAACAATATTTTAACACCATTTCTTATGCTTCACTGTAGTGATTTGTTTGAAAAACAGTCTATTTTCTTGAAAACAGCTGAAGCAATTAGCTGATCTCTGCTTTACCCACTTCAGAAGCAAAAACTGGATACACTCAATGCAGAATATATAACCTGTTTTATTTATTAATTTTAAATTAACAGAGAAGACACTTAGGTGCCAGTAATCACAGATTTCATGGGGAAACAAGGAAACAAAAGGCAAATCTGCTGCCTGCTCACTGTGCTAAAAGCAACTCAGTTTAATTTGGTGTCTCTTTTAGCATTCCCTTGATTCTGCAGGTAAAGTCCAGCAATCGATGCCCTGTAGGAGTTCCTCTTACCCAAAAAAAAGGCACCATTCCCGAAGGCTCCTTCTCAACAGCCCTAAAACCACTCTTGCCCTCAAACCCATTCCTCACTGTTCTGAAAAATGGCTGCTAAATACTTGGTCCTATTTTTAGAGATGAACCGAAGTTTCTAAAGACTTCAGTGTTAACATCCCCTTGTGTTGATGCAACCACCCAAATTATGGAAAATTAAATGAAGATTTTCTGCCAGGTTTGAGGACTTTTACTGTGTTTTTCACACTCCAGCATCAAAGCCAAAGTAACAAAAGCACTGCAGCAGATTGAGACAAGGAGCACTGTGCCAGCACAGGAACAGCGGGCATTTTTATCTTCCAGATGCAAGTTTATGTTTGCCATAAGATACTTAAATCTTTTAAAGCTTCCTGTTTTGGTATTTACAGCAAATCATGTCCCCTGTGCCTTTCAGCAGAAGTGCCCTGATGAATGTGGCTTCAGGGGACTGAGGAGTCAGCTAGAGGCTGCAATTTCTGTCAGAGCAGCACAGAAAATTCTACAGATTTGCCACACGCTAATGGCACTTGTCTTTCAAACATCTTCAAAATGCAAGTGCTAAAAGTGTCAACAGACTGTCCCCTGCACCCAAAATTGACACTTGAATGATGATGAAACAAGTGGAGCTGCAGCTACACAAGAGCAAGTGAGCTTATTTTTAATGGGGCTTCTGGATATAGATATTTTTTTACTGTAATATATCTTACTACTTAGTGAGAAACATGAAAATAACTGATTATTTTCACAAAGTAAATATAAATTGAATGTCCTGTGGATCTAAATCTAGTTGGCTTATTCTCCTCTAGATAAAAAATGCAAAGAATAAAAAGCCAGGGAGCACGCATGAGGGCTTCTACTCACACAGAAATCTTTGCAAGCTTCCAGAAGCAAAAGGCATCCTGCCATGTGTGTCTTCAGTCAAATGATAAATTCAGTGGAATTATGTGGTTTGGATCATGAAGGTATTCCTCTCTTTGCTGACATACTTTTTCCCATTCCTGAAGGACAGAATCCATCCTGGCTTCACAGTCACCTGGCCTGAGACACTGAGGTACAACAGGTAACAGAATATTTTCAAAATAGTACTTCACTGAATGAAGACAGTTTGGAGTTGTTGCTCTGGCAGGGCTCCCATCAAGCTCTTTTTAACCATGTGGTGCATCTTGTTTATTCCAACACCCTCTTACACCCTTAAAGTCAACTGTGATGCTCCAGGTGGGTTGCACAGCACCTGGCATGATTTCTACCTTACATCCTGCTACTACTTTAACGTGCAGCTCAAGCCCCATATTGGCACTTCTGCTTTCACTTGGCACATTGCCTTAGTGATGCAGATTTAATTTCATTCTGCTGAGTTCTACTTTTCTTTCATGTCAGCCTCATAAACACCAAATTTCTGAAGGTTGGAAATAATTCTTCTTCCTAAGTTCAGTCTTATTCTTTCCAGGATCACAATATTGCTGAGTCCCTTTGCATTTCTTTTCCTTGCCCATGTAAGTGGCCAAGGAGTCCAATGTTCACTCCATAGACAGATGCAGCAGTTCACAAGTGCATCTCCACCTTCACTCAGCTGAAAACTGCCTTCCAAAATCCTTTCTAAAATTAATCCTTCTAGTAATACTGTTGTATGTTAAAAACCAGCTAACTCAGTTGTATTAAATATAGTCCTTCATAAATTTATTTTTTCTTCTAGTGTATGGTTGAAATTTTCCCCTAGTCCTGTCTGATAAGTAAACTTCCTTCCTAGAAATAGATTTCAAGTTTATCATTGTAAATTTAGGAAAATGGGTTAGCAGAGGCTTGATAAAAATAACTAACTGCTGTTTAAGAGACAAAAGTTGTATTTCTCTTCCTTATGATGTGCTGAAACTGCTGTAGTAGAATCTATTTTTTCCCAATTTGCTGTTCATCTTTGCAGTACATTTTTCTTTTCTTCTTGGAATTACTATTCCTTTTTTCTCAGACGACTTCACAGAAGACTACAAAAAACAAACTCTTTTGGGTTATTTCTATTTCTTTTAGCCCATCTCATCTACTGCTATGTAAAAATAACCTCTGAATTGTTGGCAACATGGTAACTCTTTCAATTATTTCTATTAATATGTACACTATAAAACACTTAGCAGGCAATTGGATGCTAATAGAAACAAAGTAAAATCCTACCCTTTGATTATTACTAGCTCTGAGGTGGTCCCTTTGCTCAGTTCCTGTATTATGAAAAGGAAAATAGTACTACAAAGGAAAGACAGACTTCTAGATCTCTTTGAGGAATGTTTTCACACTGATTCAAATGTCTTCTTTTTGCTCCCAACCCAACAGACCAAATTTACCATTTATTGAAGTTTTCAGCAGTAAATATTGCATCAAAATATATTAATTCAACACTTCTTTACATCTGAGCAATCTGATCTAATGCAACATGTCCCTGCTCACTGCAGGGGTGTTGGACTAGATGGTCCTGGAAGTTCCCTTCCACTTCATCCTGTAATTCTATGATCTCAGGCTGAATTACAACTACAAGTGTTTCAGAAAATGTCTTTTGTTGAATTTAAGAAGATAGTTCACAGTTCATGAAAATATTAATGCAAAATGGTTCAACAGTCTGTGCTGCAAAAAGGCTCATAAAAGGCTGAGAAGAAAAGGTGTTAATGAAACACGATTCATTTTCTCCTCTAGAAAAATAAAGCCAAATGTTTAATCTCAGGTTAGACAGAGCATTTTCCATCCAAAATTCATCTCACATTATTATTATTGCTGTTATTATTTTAATCAGCCACCCAAGTGTGTACTTCGTCCAAATACAAAGCTACACTGCCCAAAGTGTAGTCCAGGGAATACACTCAGGCTTGAAGCCTGTTGTTCTTGCTTTCTGTCCTGCTTAATTAGGTGTGCAAAGAGGAACTGGCAGCTTGTTAATACATGACTAAAAGCATGCTTTTTTCTTCTGGCTTCCTCACTCACACATGCTGTGCCCCAGAAAGTTCAGGTCAGATCATGTAACCTTTGTCTGCATGTACTTGAGGCAAGAAATGCAACACAGATAGCTCTCAGGGATACAAGCAAGCATTTTATGTTCCATTAGTCTCCTTGATTCTGGTTTCACTTTCTCCAAGAGGAACAAACTTTGGTGTGATACCTACACCACTATAGAGAGAAAACTGAGAAATAAATTTGCAGCCATTCACACATCCCTCAGAGCACTCATCTCTGAAGTGCTTTACTCAGAGTTACCTTGCCTGCTGAATTCACTGATCAATGAGTCTTCTGAAGGCAAAAGCATGTAAGAAATTGAAGATGCATAACTGGGAAGTTGGAGGGATAGCCTTTGGTGTCAGAGGACAGGCACAGGGACCTTCAAGTGTTGTGCCAGGGCTCTGGACTGATGGGCCCAGGAGCAGACACAACAACACCATTGATGCACATGCTCTGGAGCAGGAAATTTGAAAGCCCAGAGCTCATGTGAAGGACCATGTGATATTTTAACCTGCCATTAACCACTTACAATTGGGCTAAGCCTGACATGCCCAGTTTTTCATCCTAATGAGGCATATTTTCAGCAGCAAAAAAGGACTCATATAAATTTATATCAGTAGTGGTTAACTTAAGACTTTTCTCTTGCTGAAGATTTAACAAAATGCCTTCTTTCTTCTTGCTGTACAGATGCTTTGTGTTCCATATTTGAAGCATAGAAGGATGGTACAAGAAACTTGCTCCCTCCATGGCAATGGTTGGGAGGTTAATGCTACCCAAGATTAATGCCTGATGGGCTGTTTGGAACTATTTGATACAAAGCTCACGGAAGTTGTTTACAAGACTGACAAAAACTTTTTGCTTTAAGAGCTGATACAGCTCCAGCAACATTCATGCTTCATGCATCTTGTTTATGTATTAAACAGACAAGGCTTTTCTGCCTCTAAAATAAGTGTTTAGTTCCAGTTGAACAGTCATAGCACTGTCTGAGTACCCACAAATTAATTTTGAAGGGCACAGAAGTAGATCTGTACTTTCAACTCTTTTAATAACAAAATTTGAACAATTCAATAGAGTAAGGCCAAGCACAAGAATCTGAATCTCAGCCTAACACAAATTATGATTTACTTAAAAGCAACCTTTTTTGGCTTAAATAAATGGTTTCTTCTTCCCAATTTCAGTTCTCCCCCTGCCAAATTTTCCTCCTCAGTAGGATATGTTAACAATGAAAGAAACACTACTTTGTCCCCTAGTTCCTGCATGCTGGAGTCTTCAGGATGATAGAAGCAGGAGGCATTTGCAGTGACCATTTCTAGTGACAGCCTTTCCAGACCTCTGCAGCCCTCCAGTTCCACACACACAAGCTGTAACCTTGCTTGTAACTGCTGAATGGGAAAACAGATGATGCAGCAAGTGGAAGGTTTCCCAGTACTGAGTATTTATTTGTCAGTGTCCACTATAGTTTTGTCAGGGAAGAATCATTTGCTATTGATCTAGGTAGAAACAACTTCATCTTTAAAGTGAAGGGAAAATTTGGATGTGTAGTCTAAAAACTGAAGGTCCTAATTTTAACCAGAGAGGAGTGCAAATCTTTGGGATTTAATCTTTATGGTTTGTCTCTCCCTCACACTATCAGCATACATTAACATCTATTGATATGTAAATAGATCTCACTTATTAAAAGACTGTTTTATGATCTTATGGCATACAGTAGCAGATGGTACTTCTTGTTAGGGATGCTGATCACATTTGTTTTCTAGCAGAAGATGTAACACCATCGACACAACAACAAATTTAGTATGTGAAAATAAAATTAGTTCCTGCATTCTGCACAGGGAGAGACCCAGGAGAACAGCCTTTGTCTGACAAGGTACAACCTCAGATACATACTTCTTTTTACAGTTATATTGCCCAAAATATCTAGTCATGGGTTTCATCCTAGTATTTCAATTCTTTCCCCCACAGAGGAAATTCCACCTTGGCTTTCCATTCTTTGCCCCAGCCTGTAAATAATGCATTTATTCTATAAATCTAACAAAAGATAAAGCTTTACTTTTTCCATTTAATTTAGCAGTATAGCAAGTGGATCTGAGGATTCTCACTGCCTTAACCAGAGTAGGCTTTATTAGGCTGCACCTACATCTACGTATTTCAAGCTTTCTTAGAACAAAAATGTATAAGCCAGAGTTTCACAGAAGCCAAAAGAAATGTGTTTTCTTAAAAGGGACCTTAAGGGCCATCTAGTCCAATCCCCTGCAGTAAGCAGGGACATCCTGTTCAGAGCCTCAGCAAGCCTGACCTTCAATGTCTCCAGGGATGGGGCCTCCATCACTTCTCTGGGCAACCCATTCCAGTATTTCAGCACTCATGGTGAAGAACTTCTTCCTAATGTCTAGTCTAACCCTACCCTGCCCTGCTCCAGTTTCAAATCATTGTCCCTTATCCTGTGGCTCCATGCCCTGGCAAACAGCCCCTCTCCAGCTTTCCTGTAGCCCCTTCTGGAACTGAGGTCTTCCTGGAGCCTTGCATTTTCCAGGCTGAACAGCCCCAACTGTGCTCCAGCCCTCTGAACATTCTCGCATCTCTCCAAATTTGCATCAAATTCACATCCAGGACAAGCCCAGAGAGTACCAATTTACCCAAAAAAAGTCAAAACATTTGTCAGTCCTCCACAGTACTACTACTTCCCCCCAACTACTACTTCCTCTGCTACTAGACAGAGGGGCTGTGTTTTGGAGGCATGGTACTTTGAGGGGCAGATGCTGTGTAAAGCAAGGGCAAAGTGCTGCCCTTTTCTCATCCTATCCAGAATCTTCTCGTCTATCCTGCAAAATCTACCAGTGGAGAAATGCAAAGCTGAGAGACACATTTGCCAGGGTGAACCCTGATAGAGGAAATCAGCAGTTTACCATTGGATTCTCTCAAAGTGCTCTTTATAACTGAGAATGTGAAGCTTTTATTCCATCTCTTTTCCTTAACATCTGCTCTATTAGTTACTGATCTTGGATAAGAAATTCTAAGACCTGACAAGAAAACTAAGGAATTACTGCATCTGGAAATTAATTCCTCTTTAAGGGAGAGCAGATCTCCAACTGTTTCCCTTTCAAGAATCTATAAAATCTTTCTCTTTCTCTCAAAAAAGTGGATTTTCCCATCAAGATGTTCTTGTTAAGCGCAGCAGTAGCTGGAGAAAAGTAGTCCATATAGAATTATGCTTTACTTTGGGATTATCTCGGTGCAATAAATGTTTGCAGAGAGGTTCCAGGAGAAGTTTCCTTTTGTGTCTCATCTTGTAAAGTTCAATTATTCTTTCTCCATCATCATTATCCCTTTCATTAAGTTTTACTGCAAAAGTATCTTGTAAAACAGGTCCTAAAATCTTTGTTGGTGACGGGTTTTACTGTTGAACTGCAGATTAAGTTGCATGCATGCTCTGCATCAGCAAAGCTAAATCGAATCCATTCCAGAGAAGACCAGGCACTTTTTGAACCTGTTAGCTCAGGTAGATCATCGACAAGATGAATTTATTTACTTTCCTGATGTTTTTTCATGGGGACAACCTGGTTTTGATTAGCTGGTCAAGTACGCCTTTCAGTTGATGCAGAGGTATTTGTGAATGTTCCAATTCTGTCCAAATTACTACAGGCTTCTAATCTCTACCTTTATTTAAACTGTTGCCTGTTTGTTTTTCAATTAGCTGTTCTTGCATCTAAATACTTTGCACTGGCACCTACTTTTGCCTTCAAGGGTATTTTACAGACTGGATGTTTTCCCAGGGTTTCAGTTTCCTTTTCACATTCCTTAGAAAATATTTCCTTTCTTTCCAATATTGATTTAAGTACCTGCTGCCAGAAATTTTTGATCTTTCATATATTCTTTAGATAATACCCTAAAAATAAAAGCTCAGAATATTCCAAATAAGGCTTTGCTGTTGCTTGTACATGAATATTTAACTCCCAGTTTATACATCTTGTAGAGACAGCACATTCCAATACAGGCCAAGACTGTTTACCTTCCTGCTCCTATCAGACATTGTGCAGATGGCTAATGCATTATCCTTAATCACTCTCAGGTCTTGCTACTGCTGTTTTGGAGATGAGAATTCTTATTTGCACTGTACAATTTGCATCCCATGCTTCTGGTCTCCATCTCCACTTTTCCTCACACAAGGGATAATCACATCCTATTGAATCAGACTAGAATTTAGGCCCATGGCATAGGGATGCTTTGCAGGATGGTTGCTTCCTTAGAACTGCAATTAAAATAAATTGCAAATGCTGCATATTTTTCCCTCTTTTTTTGTTCATTCAAGGAAATAGGATGAGTCACTCCATCTGATGACTCAGAAATCAAGTGGATAGAGATGTTTGGGAATGTATTCTATATCCAGTAATACAGAATATAGTTACTTTATAGCTAATAATGGGCTTTATTAGTTCAAGTAGTGTCACAGGCCAGAAGTAGATGCCCAAAAAGTAGATGACAGAGTGTGATGAATAAAGAAGCCCTGCTGGAGTGCCTCATTGTGCCCCCATGTAGCATTCTGTGATCTTTATGGTTTAATATAAAAATTTTATAGATGGTAGCTATCACACCACCTTTGTTCACCTACTCACAATGTATTTTCTTATACAGAAGGATATCAAACAAATTTCAGTAATACTCTCTACAAGCTAAGATCTGAACTTGAGATCTCTTACTATTAGAATCATAGAATAGTTTGGGTTGGAAGGGACCTTAAAGATCATCGAGTTCCAGCCCCCCTGCCATATTGTCTCTTAGAAAGCTCTGTGAGCATCCTAGTAACTGTGGCCATGACAGAAATGAATGTTTCTTATTTTTGTGCCTAAAATAATCCCAAAATTCCAGTTCCTATACTCACTTGCTGGTCAGTATGGTTTCACTTCCTCTGGAGTAGGCAGGAAGCAAGAGAAGCCAAAGCACAAAAAGAGAGAATAAGTAAACTTTACTGTTCAAATGGCAGTTTGCTAATTTATCCCTCCCTTTTCAAACATCAACATCACTAGAAGAAAGGAAGGAACAGAGCAAACCATTCGGGAGCAGCACGTGAATTGGCCTAGCTGCTCAGTCACAAAAAAACATCATAGCAAAAGAGCCATTCACAACCTCATTACTTCAAATGAGCTCCACCTGCACTCCATTAGCACAGCTTTTTTCTTTATTTCCTTTTTTTTTCTATCCTCTTTACCTCTTTGTCTTCTGAAAACTTTAACTTACTTAGAATCAAGTCTGTGAAATAGACAGCAGAATTAGATGGGCAGGTTAAAATGAAGTTTCAGCTTGGTGGATGAAATGTGTGGAAAATCTCCACATAAAATACTGCATTGTTATAAGTAATAGAGTCAGAGGCACATTTACTGTGCCTTCTGACCTTGTTCAGCCCTCAGGCTATAGAGACTTTTATAAGGAGAATCTATTTTTCTAGTTTTTGTCAAGAAAGAAAAAATACTTTCTCTATTCTGTTTAATGAGAAACTGATTCTGTTCCCCAGACTCCTTAAATTAAGGGGCAGACAACGGGGAACCCTGAAAATAAAGAGAGGAACTTCAAGGGGCAAGGATAACTCCCTCTTTGAGCAAGTCATCACTGCTCTAGAAATTCTGAAGTACAGAAGGTTGATAGTTTGAATTTCAACAAGTAGTGTGTTAATGGAAATCTTTTCTCTCATCCTCCTCATTTACTAGATACTTGGAGGTACTTGGACAGTGTTGTGAGAGACTGGAATGATTTTCATTGCACCCTGTTCTCTGATTCTGTATTTTCCAGCCAGCTTTTCTTACAAGAAGCTACCCAGACCCAAAGGACTGTTTTAATGTACTGTCCGGAGAATGTTCCCGTCTTTCAACTTTCCACTTAATACTTCTCCTCATAAAGCTTTCCTTCTCAGCAGGCCTTGCTTGTTACATTCTTTTACTCCTACTCATTCATGTCCGTTTGCAAATAACTCATAGTATTTTCATGAAAACAAAGACAGACAGGGTTCAGAGCAGCACCTACACACTGCAAGACTCAAGTGTAGCTTCTTCTGGAGAGTTTAAAAACAGGTTTTCTCATTTTCTTCCACATTTTCAAGAAATGGCATGTGCTATTTTTCTATTCCACTTAAAGCTTCAGAGCTAATTTTGGTTTCACATCCCATGGCAAGGTCATTTATTGCCTTTGAATGTTATCCCTTATAACCATCCAAGCTCTACATGGAGCTCTGTACTCTGAGAAAACGGAGGTCTCTCGATTTTGTTCAACTCTTTGAAGCTGTGACATCTGTAATAAAATAACTCAATAGCCTTGGTGACTATTAAGCAGTTATTCTCTACTGCAGCACTGGACACACAGCAAATAATTTTCACAAAATGTGTGTGACAAAGTCTGTAACAGCAACAGTATTTATGTGTCACACACAGAGAACTCAACAAAAACCAAGTACAAAGATTCCCGGACCTTTGTTTTCTCCTGATGGTCCAATCATCCTGCCCCATCAGCGTCATTATCTGAACCCAACTGCTCTCGATGCTCCTGGACATCTCACCCCATCAACAGTCGTTACCTGGGCCTTACTTTGCAAGGACATTGCAGGTCCAGCAATATCGCCCATGCTCGCAAAGACACTCCCACCATTCACACTATTTGTCCTCATCATTGAGTGTCCCTGCATGATGGACCCTCTGGCTGTTTCACTGCAAACATAGAATAGCTCGGGTTGGAAGGGACCTTAAAGATCATCGAGTTCCAACCCCCCTGCCATAGGCAGGGACACCTCCCACTACATCAGGCCCAGATTTTGTTAGGAATCATGCAGCCTCACATCACTGGTAATCAGGGAGAGCTTATACATCCTAAGAGGATGTCAAGGATACCACAGTGTGGTATTGATGGGGACTGATGACAGAGAAATGCCATGCACCATTCAGGAATTCTGCTCTTGGACAGTTCTTCCCCCAAGCCCCTGCAGCAGCAACCCACTTGATGCAGAGGGTTTACAGGCAAAGACCTCTGCAGAATTCTCAGGTAAATCATCCATATTGAAAGCCACAGCTGTTAACTAAAAGCCATTAATACAAAAAACTTCAGACTTTAACATCTGTGGCAAACAAGAAACCTGGAAGCATCACCTCTCAGTCAACCCCCTGGGGGCACCAACAGGAGTCCCTTCAGGATACTTCTTGGCCTCTGCTAAAGCTTTATACCTGCAATAGGCTCTTGATAGGCTATTCCTTGCTGTGCAAAGAAAACCTCTGCTTTTTAATGCACCTCCCAGCTGAACACAGCCCCTGCAACAGCTGAAGTCACAGTACAGCAGTAAATATACTATTTGCATATATTGATTTTTGAGCACATGCATATGGCATGGAAATCCTGAGCTTCCCCACTGGAGACACTTCCTCATGCTTGGAGAAAAGAAAGAACATACCCCCTCTTCTCTCATCTTGATTACAATGAACTTCTTAATATCTCCTCTTCAACTTACATGAAACCAAGACCTCTTGGTGTGTAAAAGGCAAAGTAAATAGTTAAAAGACTAGAAATACAACCCCACAGATTACAAATGAGATCCTTGTCTCTGCTCTACCTGATTAACTTTATTTAATTTCATCTACCCATATAGCAAGGTAATAGTTATTCTCTGATCATGAAGTTATACAGAGATCCCTTCAAGATCTTTCATTGAGCCAATTCAGTCAGAGCCACTACGTTCCCACAGAGACCTTTCAGTTTTTGATAAATAAGCATCTTCTAGAAGCCAATATCACCGCAGTGACAGAGGATCGCTGTGCAGCTAACTTGAATGTCATCATATCTGAAAGCCTTGTCTAAGAGGGACAGAGGCTGCTCTCAGAGGAGATGTACAGGCATTGTCTAGTCAGTTTGCTGAGGGCTTCTTATTCATAGCAAAAACCTTTTAAATAGTTTTTCTTAAACCTGGATTCATATCTGCTTTTTAGAATTTTTCAATGCAGAGCAAATAAAATCTTTGATCATCCAAATACAGCTTTCTTCGTAATTTACTAATGAGATTTTTACCCAAGTCCATCTGGATCACTTCCATTCCATAGGCAGAAATTCATTAGCATGCACTCACTTTAAACCTGCCAATTAATGCAAATTGTATCAAATTATATATGGTGGGTTACATATTTGGTTTATGGCCACCATCAAATGAAAAAATACTCTACTTCAAAGCAAAGATGAGCCACAGTGTAGAGTAATACAAAAAAAGAGCCAAGGGGTTTATTAAATTTAACACCTAAACTTTCCATCACCCTTATAAAAAAGAAGACTGTTCTGTAATAGTGGCAGAGAAGACTAAAGAAGCAGCCCTATACACAGTGCTCTGAGCTATTGTTGCAAAAACACTCCCCATATAAAAGACAAGAAGCTGGTTCCTATTTATTGTGTGATACAATCATGCAGTTATCACTGACTACGTTGAAAAGCTGTTGCACTTAAGTCTGGGAATATGGCTAAAAGCATAATTAGAAGGTACTTCACCTAAAAGCAAGAGGTTATTGCTGTGGCATTAAGTGTTGTGTCACTGATTTAAAACATTGTGACAAGTCAAAGTGCCAAACTCATTAGCCACACAGCAGTGGCTCAATTGTTTAATGGCAAAACAAGAGTACCATCTACTCATCCACTCAAAGGTTCTAGAAGTGTGTTTAACATCAAGAAGACACCCTATCTTTGGATCTGAGCTCAAGCAAACTGTACCCACAGCACCTTGAGCTGAAACACAAAGCTAAATCACAACACTCCTGCTTTCCTGCTAAACCTTCACCTGGCCACAGGTGAACCCAACAGAGCATTAAGGCAAGAAATAGAAACACAAGGTCATCCCCCTCCTCCCCATCCCTCCCCCAGGCTAGTGAGGCCTTTCTCCTCCCACTGTGTCCCCTTAGAAAACACAACTCACCAGTGATGTCGTGCAGCAGAGGCACCAGGAGGAACATGCCCATCCCAACTGGTGTTAAATAGGAGAGGGGGTGGAGGGGGCTGATTTGGAACATCTGGAGAGGGGAGGAGTCTCCAGTGGAGCCCAGGGGTGTGGGATTTGGGGGAAAATGGGCTGGAAAAGGGTTGGTGTGGGGGCAGAGGCAGGAGATGGGGGAAACGTGGGGTGTGTGGAACCTGCCTAGAGGAAAAGTGGGGGGAAAAATGGAAGGATGTGAGTGTTCACCATGAGGGTGGTGAGACACTGGAACAGGTTTCCCAGAGAGGTGGTGGAGGCCCCATCCCTGGGGATATCCAAGTCCAGGCTTGCTGAGGCTCTGAGCAACCTTCTCTGTCCCTGTCTATGACAGGGGAGTTGGATGATCTTTACAGTCCCTTCCAATCCAAACCATTCTATGATTCTGCAATTCTAAGACTGTATTTATGGATTCCTCTACAACAATGTTGTCATGGAGAATAGAAGTACAGTCTATGTCTGCCCACCCTCAAGTCAGGATGTCTCCTGTCCTTTCTAGCATGGCATTACTCTTGCGTGACGAGCCTAATCACAGATGTTCCTGTTGCTTACCTTGTCTGAATTACCTGACTCATATTGGCTGGGCAGTGGTCTGAGCTCCTTTTTAAATGCCTCAGCCACCCTAGGATTTCAATGGTGGGCAGAGCATTCCCATCTGAGATTTCAGATGGCTGAGGAAACTGTACCCATTATAGTTATTATTGTTCACATAAAGAAAAACTCCACAGATACTACTAAGCTCTGGGTTTAGCTACATTAAACTTTTAACTGATTCTCTACTTGCTCCAGGATAACCTCATCAATAATACAATGAAAACTACTGTACAGAAACAGATGTCCCAAGTAGTGCTTTCCTTTAGCATCATGCCCAGCCTCTCAATGCTTCTGTCTGACCTAAGGCTGACAGCTCTGCCTTCCTCAAGGCAGAGGGAGATTTTCCATCTGCAGTTACTACCCTGAGACATTTTCTGGAAAAACTATGATGCCTGTGGTGAAGGCTTTGTTCTCCTCAGAATGAGGTCTAGGGATTTTACTAGTAATGGTGCTTTGTTTGTTTTTTTTTTACTGGTACTGAGTTACAAACTAGTGACTGAGTTGACCTGTCTAGCTTTAGTTCATAACACTTTTACAGAAAGCTGAGCTTTCTCCATACTATTCAGTACACAGATCCCATGGTAATCTAAATGTTGTAGTGAATTTAAATTGTTTTGGTTTTTTTTCCCAAAGATTTTATTTTCATGACATCAAGCACACTAAATGCTTAGTTGGTTTAATCCCTCTACTTCTGTTAAAGGCAATTAATCTGATATAATACCAGTGCAGTAAACTTTTACCAACCAGCACTTAAGGAAAAACAATCACCTATTTTTCCTGAGCATGGAGACAAGACATCCATTTGAAAGACTTTCTATTTTTAACCGTGCTCTTCTTTTCTTCCCTCTTCATGGCTGAATTTTATGAGCTGCTGGATCTGTCAGTGGAAATGACAGATTTATAACTCAGTCTCTGTTAATTTATTGAGATAGCTGAATGCATGAAATGACACATGTAAATACACAGATTATAGATTTAGCAAGTTTGATTGCTATGTTTTTCCTGTTCTGACTTCTTTTTCTACCATTCCTGCAGCATGTGTCCTATATGTTCATTTGCATACCTTAATGTTGTCATCTAATCAAGAATTTGTTTACTTAGACTTCTTACAAAAGAAACGGAATTTTAATTGACCCTTTGCACTCTCTGTCAATTTACTAATCCCAATGAACAACTTAAGATACAAATGTTTGGATGAGAAACTTGTGAAAAGTTTATTCAGAAAGGTAAGAGGGTTCAGCACAGGGAATACAAGATTACTGAAGAGGAAAAAAATTTGTACTGTTAAAATAGTTCTCCTAGTTAAGATTGTTTTTCTACTATGAAAAATATATTAATGTTATGAACCACATTGTGGCTTTAACTATGTTGATAACATTGTAATGTAACATGCAAACTTCATGACAAGTTCTAAACTCTGGGCTATGAAACTGTCCACAGAAAACCCAAAAGACTGGAGAAAATGGTGAACAGCATGTTCATGTGCATTTATTTCAGAATCCAATCCTCTCTGGATGGGGATGAAGTGGTTAAAACATTTTCATAACTTCCAGAAAATGTGTCAAGAAAGATGATCTTACTTTAAAAAAACAACCAAAAAAGGAAAACAGTTTTGGAGAACAGATTTATTTAAAAAATACAAATTCTGAAATGAAAATTATGAGTGTTATGGTAACTCCATCCTGTCATTTCAGTTTGTTCCTTGTTTGTTCCAAAGATCCCCAGTCACATTACTGTCACTGCTGCTCGCCTGCTGTTCACTGTTTGTTGCCTGTTGTCCTCCACAGAGAATTCTCTTGCTTACACCTTAGCAGAGGGAACCTGATTGACTCAGGACTGAATCAGGTGAACTGCAGCAACCGTTTCCCACAGACCAGGAAACCACCACAAACCCTGTCACAATGACATGTGTCTTCATTCCATTAGCTCTCATGCTTGGTGAGTGTTGTGCCATTCAGTGTCAGCAGTGGATTGGCTTCTTATAGCATTGGGTGAGCTGAAACAGGAAACTCAAAAAACAACCCAGTGTGTTATAACCAAAGATGTGACTTGAAGGAAAGTCCAGATAAAAGCCAGGGACTATCCAGTCATGACAGCTCAATTTTTTGGCAGTGCAAATGAGACACTTACTGGGTCCACAGACAGGTAAAGAAATATGATTAGAGTTTAATACCATGTCTAATCTGCAATATCATTGAAACAGAGATTCTTAAAGACCAGAATTTTTTCCAGAAAGGGGCTGCTTTCTGGATGATGTTTGATCCAATTCACTGCAAAACTAACAAAAAGCAGAGCAAAGAGCAACAATGATGGCCATTTGGCTCACAGATTTTTCTGCCTGAAAACTTTCTTATATATTCAGTATTATATACTATAATAGTGGAAAGCACAAAGCAAATCAACATGTAGAAACCCTGTCTGTGTATTGCAGCATTCTCTCAGAGCATCAGATGATTTCCAGCCATAAGATGCCCATCATTTATACTGGAGCTCTTAATGAAATATGACTAGTTTTAAGTTCCTTTGTAGAAATCAGCTCAGCACAACCTCTATAAAGCCCCTAAGGGGGCTGGAGAGCTGGATGTCAGTTGCTATATGAGATGGAAAAGTGAGAGTGATAGTGACATTACAATTGATTGTGAAAAAGCCAGAGGTAAATCAAGCACAGATGAGATTGTGAACTTCTGTATTTCTCGATAGTAGAGGATCCATATATGCACAGTGCATCAAGAAAAACATTTTATAAAGAATAATATAAAGCTGTTCTGATGAGTTAGAGGAGAAAAAAATATAGCAGAATTGGCTCTACACCTTCTGGTAACACAAAGATTAGGACCTTCCAACCCTAAATGGGGCCTCAGTCAGGGACTTAAATGACTCCAAACCACACGTTCAACAATGACTGCTCAAGAGCAGAATTTTGCTGTCAGTCACCAACATTTTGCTCTGCAAGACTGAAAACAGGGTGTGCTGCACCACTAAATCTTGAGTCTCCATTCAAAGATCACTAGTTGCCATTTTGAGGCTCTGTTCAGATTCTAATTGCCACAGAGAACTATGGTCCCAACTCCTCAAATGGAGCAAAGCATCATCACATTTGAGCATCAATATACCAAAACAAACTTGTGCTCTTCTGAGCCCAGATGCTGTGTCAAGACAGAGACCATCTGGTCTTTCCCTTGGACAAACAGTTCACAAACTAGAAATCAGACTTCTGAAAGTGTAACTGTGAACAATGTCATGAATCCAGCCACAAAATATTAAAAAAGTGAGTTAATATAGGCACTATCAAAATGGTTCTGTACTCCCCAAAGACAGTCCCTTTACTGTAGAGAAAATTTGCTAAGGTCAAGATGTGATTTTTCACTTAATTTGCTTTGTATTTTTCTCCTCTCTTATGAAACTTTGAATTGTTGGTAGCATTTGGGATTTTTTGAAGCAGGGAGTGGAAGTTACTCTCCAGCCTGAAATTAAAACAATCTTAACTACTGCTTCCCCCACAGTCCCAGACTATCTAAATGGCTGTGATGTGTATACAAAGGGATATTTCTGGTTTTCCATGTCATATATTCTCTGGTGCACCCAAAAAGAAACCTGAGTCTGTTTTGTATCTTTCTGCAATATATTTCCATTTTCTCACTGTATCTGCCCTGTGAGCATTTGGTCTTTTATCCTTAGAGTAATTGTCCTTGTTATTTCCTTGTAGTTTCTCTGTACTTAGACACTGGATAGAAATTATCTTGTACTCTGCTGCTGATCTTTCTTTCATAAGGATTTCAGAAAGAAAAAAAAAAAGGCAAATTAACAAAGCTGATAAAGGCCTAGTGAAAATTCTATTGTGCCTCCTCTAATGGGAGCTGAAGGAGCTGGCATACAAAGAAGAAGACCTCTTCTCTCTTGACTTTGTATTTAGCTCACTGCCTACTTTAACAACTTCTGGAATGTGCTAGACGATTTTCTTTCCCCTCCCATTATTTTCTTTAAAATAGACTATAACAGACTCTTTCATTTATGTATAGATTTTGGCCATGGCTCAGGAAAGCACTCAGGCTTATTTTTTAATCCATTTCTCTTCAAGACAGGATATATAAGCACCTGAGCAAAGATAAACACACAGGTATGTCTTGTGAGAAGCACTGCATAAACTCAAAATCTGAGCTGAACAAAGGTCTCTTCATATGGCTCTAAGTTCATCTGGGAAGTCCATTCCCCTTCTCTTTCCTTCTTTCTCTTCCTTCAAAGAAAAATATGAACAAAGCTGCCCATCAGTGATGTTGGTGAGGACTCTGAAAAGGCCAAAACATTGGACAGATAGATAAGTCAGGGGAAAGTTATGAGATACAGCCCTGTAGTACCCAAAGTCAGTGAAGAAGGAGAGAGAGGAGGTGCTTTGTCAGAGCAAAAGATGCTTTTGCAGCCTGTGGATAAGACTATGGTCAAGCAGGGGAAAAGACTGAGGAGGAAGGAGCAGCAGAGAGGAGCTGCTATGAACCATCTTGCTGCCATTCCCCATCTTGCTATGCTGCTCAGGGGTGGGGGAAAGATGTAGAGAAGATGGGAAGGAGTGAATTTGAATCTGAAGGAAAGTGGGAGGGAAAAATTAAATTTTATTTTTCTGTCTTTACAATTTTGCAACTCCATTTTGACTGGTAAGAAGTTAATTTGCCCCAAGTCAAGTATGATTGGCCCATGATGGTAACAGGCAAGTGATCTCCCTGTCCTTACCTCAACCCATGAGCTTTGTCATCTCAATTTGTAGGTCTTGTTGAGGAGAGTGGGAGTAAGAGAGTGGCTGGGTGAGCAGCTGACAGCCATAGTCAACCCAACACAAGTTATTTCTAACACAGGAAGTATGTGGAGCACTTTCTGCATAATTCATGCACAGTTTCTACTGACTTAAATGGTTAAGAGTTCAGTTATTGCAAATGTAGTTTGAAATCATCATTAAGGTATGTACTAAAGAAACTTTTCTCAAGCTACTTAGATACCGTAGCAAAATACTTGTGATTGTTGAAGAGAGGGAGAGCTTACTTACTCACTGCCAGGAAAGCTTTTCTGTGACTAAAATAAGACTGTATTTCAGACTGACCAGAGACATCACTCATTGTTATGATGCTTAGGGAGAGCTTTCCTTCAACAATACTGGAGAGCATCTGAGCAGGATGAGACCAGCTCTGGGTGGAGAAGCAGATTTTGCTGAAGAAGTGAGTAGGATCGTTCAGCACGTCCTTTAGTAACTTGAATGAATAATCCTGTAAAAAACTTGCTGGCATAATGATTTTATTTTTCTAGCACGGCAAGACATTGCAGGTGATGATACAGTAATTACTGTGCAGCAAATACATTAAGAAACAGCATTACTTAAAATGACTTCATTGTTCCAATTGCTGATTTGAGAATGGAAGATACTCCCAGTACTATTATAAACAGTGGATACATTGGCAAACTTTGCAGAAGAGTTCTTTGCTGCTTGCCAAATTTACAGCCATACAGGAAGAGAAACTGTTTAACTAAGCCACTGTAAAATGCACTGCAATTACCTGTGACAAGTATAAAATATTGCTTTATTTATTAGGTACTTTTTTATCGACTGTTGCATATGGTACCTTGCAGAATGAGATCATTTACATGCAAACGCAGGAGGTGAACAAAATGTAGTGCTGAAGGAATGGGATGTTAAAAAAATGCTTGTGTAAAGGAGTATGGAATATGTGTGGCTCAGATGAAATAAAATTAATTGCTTAATCACTACTGTAAGGTCGCACTGACAGAACACTTACAGCATTGGTAGCAGCTGAAGTTGCTGAAGCCATGGTCTGTGTAAAATCAAAATAAGCTGGATGCTACTCAATTGCATAGGTGTGAGGTCCCAGAGGCACGTACTAGCAGGTGTTAAAGCCTTTTAGGTTCCCAAATAAATCTCCACATGTGTTATGTAAGACTTCACTTAAGATGCCAGGTACCAATTAATACTAATATCCGTCTCCAACATGGACTCTGCCTGATCTGTGCTGAGTTCACTGACCCACACATACTCTACAGCAAAGTCACAGAGCAAAATGAGTCCATCAGAGCACCCAGGTTTCTGGGAAGAGCCTATTTTTGTGTGTATTCAGCCACAAGTAGACTAGCAAGAAAAGCACAACATGAGCCATCAGTGTGCACTCGCAACCATGAAGGTCAACCAAATCCTGGGTTGCATCAAGAGGAGTGTGACCAGCAGGTCAAGAGAGGTGATTCTGCCCCTCTACTCAGCACTGGTGAGACCCCACCTGGAGTTACTGTGTCCAGTTCTGGAGCCCTCAACACAGGAAGGACATTGAGCTGTTGGAGCAGGTCTGGAGGAGGGCCATGAAGATGGTCAAAGGGCTGGAGCAACTGCCCTATGAAGACAGGCTGAAGGAGTTGGGGTTGTTCAGCCTGGAGAAGAGAAGGCTCAGAAGGGACCTCAGAGTAACTTATCAGTACCTGAGGGGGTCCTACAGAAAGGCGGGGAAAGAACTTTTTAATATTATATTGGATGGGAGGACCAGAAGCAATGGATGTAAATTGGAAGGGGGTAGATTTAGACTTGACATAAGAGGGAAATTCTTTACAGTGAGGGTGGTGAAACACTGGAACGGGTTGCCCAGAGAGGTTGTGGATGCCCCCTCTCTGGAGGTGTTCAAGACCAGGCTGGGGTTGGAACTCGATGATCTTTAAGGTCCCTTCCAACCCAATGTATTCTATGATTCTATGATTCTATGCTCAGCCCTCAAGGAAATAAATGGTCAAATAAAAGGACAAACACAAACTAAACATATCCAGCAGAGAAACACAATGGTCACAGCTACTTAGAGAATGAGACATTGCACCAAAAGCCAGCCTAATAATGTTAACAGTATTTGCATGAGAATGTACTCCCACCTTCTTTAGTTCTTGTTTACCGTGCTTTCCTACATACATTAGTAAATAGAATCTGAGATTAGTAAAAAAGGAAAACTGCACAGAGCTATAGCATTTGGCAGACAAAGCCATTTTCTTCAAAAACTCCACCACTGCTGAGGCAGAATGATTTCTCCATTTCCTGAACTACCTTGGAGACTGTGGTGGGTTAACTCACTGGTAGGCAGCTAAGCCCCCAACCAGCTGCTCACTTCCCCCGCTGCCCCAGCAGGATAGAGGAAGAAAATAAGGAGGGTGATAGGGGGTTGAGACAAAGCCAGTTTAATAAGTGTAAAAATACCTTCCAAAATAACAACAGAACTCATCATCTCCCACCAGCAGTCTGACAATCACCTCAGGTTACTTTGGAAAAAACTCCACCCTGGGTTTATTGCTGAGCACCACGTGGAGAATCTCTGGTCAACCCAGCTCAGGTGGGACCCCTCCCAAATTCTTGCCCACTCCCAGCCTACAGGCCTTTGGGGATGGATAAAATGTGGGTGTATGATTGATGCTGTTTTAGCTACATATCTGAAATAGCACCATAAAAGCTGCTGTTAAGAGTTTCAACTCTATCATAGCCAGAGCCATTAGTGAAGCCTACAGAAAACTCAATATTCTTAAGCAATAGGTTTGACTATTCTATAATAGCTAAAACTATATACTGAGTCACTATTTTTTTCCCAATTACAATATTTAGTGGTGAGGCCCCTATTTTTAGTGGCCTTTTTTGAAGGTGTCATCGTAAAGCTTTTTTTGTAAATTTTCATTAACCTTTTTTTTTTCGCTCTTACTGTGAAAGGAAAATTCCTATTAGCAAATTCCTTCCACTGAGAAAATTGCTTTACTCAGAAATCAGAGAGGATGTAAATGTTTTCTCCATATATTTGAAATTGCTCTTTTCTTTATTTTGCTATTTATGCAATTCTCTGCTCTAGCATAACAATACTGCTGACTACTGAATATGAAAAACAAAAGTCATGCTTTGGTTATTTCTTAAGAGTAGACAATGTATTAACTGTAAGGCACAGATTGGTTAACTCCAAACCAACCAAATTTTGATTAATACACACCCAGCTTTGTGCTACAAAATTTATTCAGGCTCTAAGAGTGCTTTGTTGTCTCAAAACCCAACTGGAATTACATTTATATACTGACAATGAATTCTGCAATAAATTCCAGTATTGAGAAGACCTTCTAGTGCCCCTAGACAGTCCAAACAGTGCACAATGAGAACTTTATCTTAGGGTTGTTATGTTGTGGTTGTTGTTTTACCAGTGTGCTCAACTGTTGAGTACATTGAGATTATCTTATGTTAATACATTTTGCCAGTGTTGCTTTTCATGTCCTTATCTAAGAAACAAGGTAACAGATGTCTGAGCTCCTAGTGTTCAAAACAGCAACATGACTTAGTGTTCTGCTGTGTCAGAGATTTCTGCCAAAAAGTGAATGTTATTTCCAAGGTTGCTCAAATCCAAGACAAAACCAAAAGCCTCAGAACTGGATGCACATATTTATTTTGAATCAGAAACTAAGATTTTATTTACCTTCCCTGTGATGTCATTTAAAGGAATGGAACTAAAAACATGGCTTTCTGTAAAGATATTTGCACTGCCTTAAATGTATAAATGACAACTGCCATGTGATTTAGCAAAACACATGCTAGAGAGTAATCAAAGATAGGAAACCATCCTTGTTTGCTCAAGTTTTTAAGCACGTGCTTGAAACCAAGTGGATTCCAGAGTGCTTCACAGAATACATTTGGGTTTTGTGCTCCACTGCTTTGACAAATGGAGAAAGTAATCAAATAAATGATGTAAGAGACATCTTTTTTATTGCCTCTTTTGCTTTGTGACTGAGAACAGAACCTGTCATCCTCCTTGTATAAGTCTCCCACAAGTCAGGGAGAAGTGGAAATGTCATTGGGGTTCCAGGTGCTGCTGCTGAGAACACATACCTGTTGTGAGTTGTAATAACCCAACCCCAGCAGCTGTAAGACAAAAACTGTAAATAAAAACATAAAAGAGAGAAACTTTATACATACATTACTTATTTTTCAATTTTTCATACCATCATGTTTGAGTTAGAAATTAGGTAAATGGAGTTCACCCATCCAAATTCTTCCTGCTTTTTCTGTCTCATTAGCTCCATAGCACAGGCAAATGATAAATGCTTGTAATATTGCTGCATTTTAAGTGCATACTAGAGACTGGAAATGCATTTGAACAGACTGCTCAAGAAACCATATTGTTCTTACTCATTGTCATTAGTGGCCCACGTGTTTTGATTCTTATAAGTAATGACATATAATAACAAAGGTTATTTCCAAATCTTACTATAGATCTTTTGCTCAGCTCATTTCTATGGGAGATAACCACATCTATTGAGATAATGCACCAAATGTTATTCAGGAAATGACTATCAATTTGAAACAATATCTGTAAAATAATCTATCTTCCAAATGCAAATTGCTTTCTCTGCATCCTCTTTTCTTCCTAGGATAACCACCCTGCAAGAATCCCTGCCTTTTCTAGTGTATAATTCCTTGACACCACAAAGCATGAAGTGAGAATCTCACAGCCACCTGTCTGCTGTTCTCTTTTCAGTCCAATTTCTTCTATCCATTCTAGAAAATATATTTTTTTATTCTGCAAAGTCATAAAGGGAGAGTATGTAGATTCTGATCAGGTTCTCTAATACCTTGAATACAGAACTGGCTTTGCTGTAACTTACAGCAGGTCTGTCTTTTGTACCAGACATCAGATATGGCAGAACTTCATTTGACTCCATCACCCTTCCAAAAACACCTCTTGTATGAAAGTGGGTCTTGCTCTTTTACATGGACCACAGAAAATATATTCAACACTTCTTCCGTCTTCCATCATTAATTCAAATGCATTTCAGACTCTGACCTCTCTGAGACAAAGATTAATACCTTGCCTAGTCTGTAAAGGACTCAATCCTGACCACACAGAAGTAACAAAACACTAAGAGAGTGCTTCAACATGATTTAAAATGCATCTCCTCCTTGGCCTTTTTCTCTATAATTTTCTTTATCTTTTCATTTTCTTGAAAGTAACAGAATCTCCTGAGATTTTCTAAAGTCCAGCTAGGAGAAAAAGAGAATACTTGAATACATCAGAGGTTATTTTAAAAATCCCAAGACCATATTTTTGCCAGCATGGCCATTGGACATGGAAACATGGCCAAAATATCCTTTAACTATAGAAAAAAGAAGTGAGTAACAGTATTGTAACACGTTATTATTACTGTCATTGTAGCATGGATTTGGAGATAATTACTTCATTTTCTGTGACCACTTCAGTTTGAATGAAAAAAGCACCCTTTAAGTTTGTCCTCTGCTGCCAAAGGATAGGGCGAGTAGGCAATCATTGTTAATGCTGTATTTTTTTGATCTAGGTTGGATTTTTTTTCTGAGAAATTAAAGGAATTACAGAGTACTAGCTCATTTCCTGCAAGTGAGATGTTGGAAAATCCTAAAAATAATTCCCTGATATCCACTGCCTTCTGATTTTCTTTAATTTTAATCAACAGAATCATGTCTGAAGTATGGATTTGATGGTTGGACCACTGGCTGGATAAGGAGCTGGCTGGATGGTCATAGTCAAAAAGTGCTATTTAATATCTTTGTTGGAGACATGGACATTGGGACTGAGTGCACCCTCAGCAAGTCCGCAGATGATACCAAGCTGTGTGGTACAGTTGACTGGTCAGAGGGAAAGGATGCCATCCAGAAGGACCTTGACAGGCCGGAGAGGTGGGCCCAAGCCAACCTCATTGAAGTTAAATAAGGCCAAGTTCATGCTCCTGCACCTGGGTCAGAGCAACCCCAAGCACAGAAACAGGCTGGGTGG
>VZTY01015432.1:103924-140616 GCA_013400935.1 Turnix velox
CGTGATCATCATCCCGGGAGCTGGATTCGGTCTTGTAAATATTGTACACCTTTTTATCTTTTCCTTTTGATTTTGTTTATTGTTTCATTATCTATTAAAGTAGTTCGGAATTCTTCTGAACTCGTAAATCTCCTCCTTCCTTCCTCTCCTCTCTTGAGAGAGAGGAGGGAGGGCCATCTGTCTCTGGGGGGCTAATTTATTAATTTTGGCCCAAAACCAGGACACCCAGAGAGGTTGTGGATGCCCCCTCCCTGGAGGTGTTTAAGGCCAGGCTGGATGAGGCACTGAGCAGCCTGGTGTAGCTGGAGGTGCCCTCACCCATGGCAGGGAGGCTGGAACTAGATGATCTTTAAGGTCCCTTCCATCCCAAACCATTCTATGAGTCTATGATATCTCTGTTAAAGCATAAATGTATAGGTCAAAATATTTTGTTGGTGGACAATATGAGTGAGCACTGTGCCCCAGCAGTGACAAAGGCATACAGGGTCCTGGGATGCATTTGCAGGAACAGTACTAAAAGAAACTGAGAGATGATTGTACCATCCTACTCACCTCTTGTCATGCTGCACCTGGAGTACTGTGTTCAGGTCTGGTCCCCAAGAAAAAAAGCAGACAACTGAGAGAATCCAAAGGCAGGCCATGGAGATGACCAAAGGGTGGGGAACTGGCCCTGTGAGGAAACACAGAAGGAATCTGGTCTTTTCTCCCTGGAGAAGAGAAGCCTTGGGGGGACCTCAACATAGTTACAGTGGGAGAAGTTTAATCTCATCATAAGAAATCTTTTCTTTTAAAGTAAGAACAATCATTCACTGGAACAACACCCCCAGGATAGAGTCCCCAGAGCTGGCAGTTTACAAGATGTGACTGGACAAGGTGGTAGACAATCTAAGCTAGGCTCCCTTCCCCATGAAAGCTTGGATCAGATGATCTTTTGAGGTCCTTTCCCAACTTGGGATGTTTGGTGATTCCATGTTCTTCTGAGATGTGTATAGAGCAAAACTCTAAATGCAGCCTATTTGTTTCCACAATGAGCACAAGCAGGACTGGTTTAGATATGCAGTTCAATTTATGGATGCAAATAGTAACTAGGAATGAAACACAGAACTATATGACACATTATTTTCAAGGCAAAATATGAACGCTGTACATCAGCAATTTAGCATTCCCTATTTTCTGGCTGAATATGCAAATCTGAATTTCAAATTGGACTTGTGGAAAAAAATCAAAGAAAACCTCACACAAGCAAAAGCACTAAGAACATGAGCAGTCCAAAGCTTAAGCCTTTCTGCTCTAACTTTAATTATTTTGCCATAATTTCAGTTAAGGCCAAGGCACTTTAGCAGGATGTCATTTTGCTCCTCCCAACTGTTTCAAAGGTCAAGTACAGTTTCCCTTGACAAAACATGGGAGTGAATGGAATTTTTAGATGGAGAATTTACAGCAGAGTAGCATGCAGAGAATTCATTATAGCCAGGAGAAGGAAGGCACTTGAAAATGTGACAATATTGTTTGCATAATGGCTTTGCCTGTTGCAAAGTTAGGGTAGGAGCTGAATTGACCTAATAAATGACACTGATGCTAAAGAGAAGCACGTGGCAGGTTCTGAAAGATAGAGGATCAAATGTCTGATTACATGAAGTTAAAAAAATCGAATGGGATGGGGTATGTTGTTAAAATGCATTTATGAATGCAGATATACACTCCTATTTAATGCAGATTTAAAGGACAAAGGAATCTAATGACCTCTAGTTCATGGCCATAAGACTTTTAGAACAGGAGGACTTGATGTGCCTCTCCCCCCTCACCTGATGCTATATTGTATTTTAAAACAGTAGATTATTAACATCATTGAACAAAGGACATCATAGTCCTCTACAACACTTCAACTCTGCTGCAGGACTGTTTTTAGGATTAAAATGAACTGTGGTGGCAATTAGGTCTTGGAATTAACCACAGAGGAAGATCTGTATTGCTACTCCAAGGTAACTCTTTCAAGTATTTAGGACTTGGACATTTGTACACAAGTGAATAATCTCAGAACATGCTGGTTAGGCTGGTGAAGGACCAGAAGAGACAGTAGCTGAGGAAACAAAGTTGTGCTGCTCCCTTGATTAAAGGAGTTTGTAGGGATGGAAATGAAGTGAAGTAAAGATCAGGTTATGTTCTGGGTGCTATGAAATGAAAACTTCATTGTGAATTGAGAAGGGTCTGAGCCAAAGTATTATGAAGTCAACCTCTTCTTTTCTTTTGGGAGGGTGGGTTTGGTCAGGCTCAGAACTTGTCTGATCGAAGCTACCTTTGGTGTGAAGTGGCTGCAGAAAAAGTTAAGCCTGGGTCATCATTAGGACTAGCAAGAAACCTAAAGAGAAGAGCAGAAAAACATTAAAACATCAGTAAATCTCTATTAATATATTCAACACACACATGTATAAAGGTAGATTGTGTCTTAGTGGACACACAGAGCAGCAAACACTGCTCTGAAGACACCACTGCCCACGTGCACTCTGGTACTGCTGATCTATCCCATCCACATGCTGTTTCTCTGTCTTTAGCCTTCTCTGAGATTTTATCCACTCTAGAAAAGGGACAGTGCTCCTATTACCCTGAATCCAAAAGTATATTTGATAGTCATTGCAGGCTTGAGGTGCAGCAGTCTTTGTTAAGAGACACGGTGATCTTTACACAAACAGGCTGACCTTTGTAACTGGCAGTTTGTCAGGATGGGCTGAAGGCAGAGAGGGTGGAAGAGAGGGAGAGGAGCCTGGGCTACCTGTTGCTGTAAGATAAATTGTGTTCTGAGGCAAAGAGGCAAGATGGCATGCCTTTCATTCTTTTAACTGCATAATGAATCATGCACATACCTACATATTTAAGAGCTACTACTCTTGAGACGGACATTGCATTTCTTTACTAAGCAGAAAATCCTTCACTCATTTTCTTCCCTCCTCTCTAAAAAAACCCCAATAATAAAGCAGAGCACTGCTAAGATCAGATCACAGTTCTTAAGTATAAAAATTATTAGACATGCTGACAGGTTTAAACCAGTAGGATGCCACAGGAATCCTGGGTTTCTGCAACCAATTCTGGAAACCCACAACTGTCATACTGGCAAATGTACATGAACACTTCACACTGGTGCTCAGAGAGATAATGGAGAGAAGACAAAAACCTTCTTGATCCAAAAGCTCAACAGAAGTGACTTGTCTCTTTTCAGTACCACACATAGCACATTGGAGAAGTGCTGGTGTAATACAGGTGGTCACTCCACACTGTCCAACCTACACATCAGACAGTCTATATTGTGACTGTGGTTATTGATCCTGGAGAGCGTGGTGTGAACACAGCCAGGCTACCTGATTGGCGTGTGGGGATGCCAGAGCTCCTTGTTGCTCTGCAGGCTGTTCCCTGGCACTGACTGCCTTTCAGTTTACTAGTACCAAATTAGTTATGCCTAACTATACATAGAGAAATACGTTTTTATTAGCTATAAATGCGCGTGCCTGCTTACAGCACGTATTCAGGAGAGGGGGCGACGGCGACACTAAGCTCCATAAATGCTCCCCCTCCTACACACACCTTGAAATTCAGTACACAGCCGGAGCCGCTGTGCGGGGACAAGGGAGATTTTTCCACTGAACCCAGCTCGTGATTTCCATAAAGAGAGCTCACAAACGCCGGGAAGGGGAGGATGAAGGAGGGGGACGCTTCGCTTCACGAGGGCCCTTCCTTCTTCCCCCCCACCCCGCAACTGTTTGTCACCGCGATGTCCTTTCCTCCCCGCCTCGCTGCGAGAAGCCGGTTCCCCACAGAAGGGCTCGACTTTCCCTGCCGGGGGGATGGTCAGCGAGCATCGGCCAGCATGGGGGGGATGTGGGGCGGCCACAGCCGGGCGACAGACGCCGGCTCCGGGGAAACCTGTCTGCGCCAAAAAAAGAGAGAAATAAAAAGGATCTGAAACAAAGGCTAAGCCGAGGGTAGGGCGAGAGGCTGGGAGCAGGAGCAGGGCTCTTCTTACCCGGTCGATACCGGCGCTGCGGCTGGCTGGACTGCGGCTGTAGAAGAAGGAGCAGGAGGAGGAGGAGGGAGGAGGTGCCGCCATCCAGCAGCCAGAAGCGGGCTGCTTCCTCCCTCCTTCCCCCCGGGTCGCGTCCNGGTGAGAGCCTCTCCCGGTCCTCTCCGGACCGGCTGAGCTCGCTGCAGCCTCCCCTTTCCCCGGTGCGGGCTCGTCCCTCCTCCTCACGGCACGGCAAAACCCCTTTCCTGCTGCCCGCTGTTGAGATTCCACAATTAGTTATTCTTTCCTTGAGGATCACCATCACCACCAAAAGAAAAAAAAAACCTACCCTGAAAAAAACCCCAACAAACCACCCAACCCCAGCAAATCGGATTTCCTTCCCTCTCTCCTCCCTCTCCACCCCCTCCCCCATTTTTTTGGGTCTTGAGTCTCTCTCTCTCCCCTACACACAGACATACATAGACACACACACAGAGCCGGCTGGGCACGCACGGTGTGAATGGTTTGTTATCCTCGCTGCTGCGCCACACACAACCCCTTGATGGTTTCCAAAGTCCCTCCACCATGCAAAGCCCTGCTCTAGCTTGAAGCCGAAAGATCATGGACTATATATGCTCGGAGTCGGGATGCATTTTGCTCACGGCCGCTTCGCTTCCTGCAATTTCATCCGGTAAGTGGGTTTTATTTCACGTCGGGAATGGCTTGTTTTTTCAACAAAAAACGGACACTTTAAAAGGAAAAAAAAAAAAGAAAACAAATCAACATCTCAATTGCTTCTCCTTCTTCATGAACCTTTCAGCATTCTGGCTGGCTCCACTTTCCGAACTCGAAGAAATAACCGAACACCCAGCCTGCTTGCCCACAGCAATAAGTTGCAGTCTGCGCCGCAGTCTCACTCGCGGAGTCTTTTTACCGTTTCCACTGCTTATTCATCACATTTTAGTAATGTTTTTCACCCGGCGCTCTACTTGCTGCCTTCTCTACTTTAATCCCTGCAGATAGAACTGCTGTCGTGGGTGCTGGAAGGGGCTCAGTACTTCTCCCCTTGTAAGAAGATGGGCAGAAATCGCTAGCGGTTAAGGGCGAGCGTGTCAAAAAAGAGTGGAAGTCTCTGTGTGGGGAGATAAGGTGGAAAAGTTCATTTCTCTTTCTCACCCCTTAAAGAAAAGCTTGGATTGGATTGGAGCAGGGTGAGGGGTCGGGGAGGGGGGTGATGGGGAAGGGTTCCTCAGAAGGGGTACCAAAGGATTTCCAGACCTAATTGCATCTGTCCTGTGGCTTCGGCTGGAAGGTGACAGCGCTCGGGGCAGGGAGGGCTGGGGATGGGGATGGGGGGGGCGAGCAGCCCTGCTCTCCTCTCACGCCCTTCCCGCATTCCCGACTCCCATCGCACCTCATTTTATTTCTCACTCATTTCGGGAATACCTGTATTTTTGCCGGCCTGAGGAGGGCAGGGTAGGAGCCAGGTTTTGAAGCGCAGAATATCTTTTTCTTAATTAACTAGGAGCTTCTTCTTTACTTTGAAAGAAAGAGGACCAAGGGAAATAAACACTTTCTCTTAAAAAAAAAGGGACGAGTGCCTCCAGAGTGCTATTTGTGGCTAATACTTCCAGTATTTCTACGTCTCTAATTAGCGACAGAGATCAACCCACGTTCAATAGCAGACGGTAGGGTTGGAACATGTTACTTCTCAGGGGGAGGTATTGACTGGGCTCCATTTAACGCTGTCATTTGGTGTGCAGGATGTGTGTGTGTGTGCAGTGGTGTCTCCAAAGCAAAGATTACAAAGGTGTTAAAGGCTTATAAGCAGGTAGAGACGCCAGGGAGAAATACACAAGAGCTGAATTTATTGCCCGGTGGCAAGCAGAGGACAGAAAAGACCAGTGTCCCTTTCAATACCGTGCTCCTGAGAGTGCTCCCCCCTCTATAACCCCTGTCTCTCAGTCCCCCACCCCTGCCTCCAAATTGCTGCCTGACGTCGGGAAAGGGGGAGTGAAAAAGCACTTCAAGCGTGGGATCCAGAATTCATTCTTCCTCCAGCTCGTGTCTTCTCTCGGCAGCACAACGTCCCCCCTCTCCAAGTCCCCCATGTCTACTTCTCTTCCTTACAGTTAAGAGCCTTTCTCTAGGAGTCTGTCCTCCAGGAAGGTGTTCCCATCACCATAATTGGCCACCTGACTTTCCTGACCCTGCCCCACACGCCGTTTCCTTCCCTGGGAACCGGGGTGATTAATGAAATTAAAATATTTTTTTCCTAATTTACCTATCTGTGATGCTGCTGAGATCCTCAGGTACCAGACTGCTGCTTAGGAAAGTTTCCTTGCAGCTATATCCCCTTCCCTCCCTAGGCATAGAGGCTAAACTAGGTAAATGTATTTCTAAAGCTTTACCTGATTTTTAAACCCAAAAGCCTCAAAACCACCGGAAAACCAGAAAAAAACAGGGAAAAAACCCCTGAGGGATTCACTCACTGTGGGAACAGCTCACCCGGTAAGCATCACCTCACCATGCTAGGGAAATGGTAGTGCTCTGCAGGAGAGATTTATGTGCCCATCAGCAGAATATTTCCCGGATTTAGGAGCACTCTGTATTCCCTCTGTGCTGATGGGGGGTGGGAGAGGGTAGAACACTGGAAGAGGGCAGCGGAGTTGTTTAGAATACAGGCACTGTGATGGATGGCAGTAAAGCAGTGCCTGGGCAGTAAAATCTGACACAGGTTGGACTGGGTGGCATTTGTACACTCAGCAGAAGGCAAGGTGGACAGACCCACCAAACCCTTTGCATACAAACACCAAATAAATCAATGCAATTAATGGGAGCTTAATGGGTGGCTGCTAGAAGAAAGCATGAGGTATGCTTTGTAGGGAAGACTCCCATTATCCCTGATGGTTCATACCCAGTGCTCAGCTATCCTGGACCAGAGGATTCCCTTTGCTCACACTGAGTCAGATGACTCAGAAAAATCCCAGAAATGCCAGGCAGTAGTTTTGATGATTTTTTACTATGCTTTAGTTGGTTCTTTTGCTTTTTGTACAAAAGGGTGGTAACGTGTAAATACATCCCAAGCTCTGCAGCACATTCCTGATGGAATGGTCTCAAACACCCTCTTCCCTTCATTTAGGTGTCCAGCCTCCCTGTCTGTATCAGGCTTCATTGCCAAGGATAACCTCTGCCTCCTTGGCTACTCTCACCTCCCCTGAAGTTGTGTGGCTTTGGGATTCCTTTTTGGCTGGGGCCTCATTCCCTAGTTTCAAATATTGGCTGTGGCTGGTGAATACTCAGGGAAGGGGCTCTTGGTGAGGAAACACCTTGAAATATTCATGTCAAGGTCCAGTCTGCTGTATCATTCTCCCAGACTTAGCCTTCCACCATCCCTACAAGTCGTGCATGTCTCCAGGGTGAGGTACCAGGGGGAACTAGAGAGGTGGTGAGGGATTCTCTGCAGCTCTGCAGTGTCAGGAGAGGCTCTGGGCAAAAGCAATTCCTTCTGCTGGCTGCCAGGACCTCCATCCCTTCCTGTCTTCAGAGGGCTGTTAGCTGCTTCCATCTCCTCACCTGATACTTTGTAGGAGAAGGAGAAATCAAACCTCTAGGAGAGCTGGTGACTGCTCCACTCCAAGCCCAGAAGCGTGTGTGGGTTTTCCAAGGCTGCCCACAGTGGGGAGGGAGATTAAAGGGTTAATTAAGGGCTGCAGAATGTTCCGAGCAAGAGTCCTGTGTATGCCTCATCCATGCCCTAACCAATCCTAGACAACAGAAGCATGAGCTATATGTGGCTTGGTGTAAAAAGAGAGGTAAAGAAAATAAGGTGTAAACTCACTATAGGAAGACAGGAGACCTGCTTTTTTTGGGCTAGGATTTCTGTGCTACTTACAGACCATCATGCATTTAAAAAGGTAAGGGATTTGTCATTAGCAATATAAGTTGTGGCTCACTTCTGAATTCAAGTACATTTTCTGTGTACCTTTCATTAAATGTTACGTTGTGCAGTGCAGAGAGTGGGAAGAAATTGGAATGTGGGTTTTACTGCTTGGGAATTCTTCTGAAAGATGACGTCACTTTCAAGTTGTAATGATTTCTTCTAGAGATTTAGCAAGTGTGTGCACTTGAACTAAGTTAAATTCGTGACTCTTAGGAAAATGTACTGTGTGGGATAAAGGAAAATAAAGGAAAGCTGTTCTGTTGTAGCATCAAAATCAGTCATGAGTCCATGTCAAATGAAGGCCAGTGTGAGATAGACCTGAATCTGAAAAAAAAAATTAATGAGTAAGTCAGAGACGTGTATCTAACAAGCATGTCTGAGAGAAAAAAAAATTATTTCATAGAGAAGTCCATGTCTAACTTTTTAAAAATATAGCATCATGAAAGAATTATACAAAAAAAAGTGAAGTCAGAACCTTATAGAATGTATTTTCAGGGATGAGTGACTCTGCACATTAAATATACAGAGATAAAGCTGGAGTGGCCCTACTTACAAGATATAAGAGATAACTTTGGAGGAGCAGTCCATTTAGATATCAGGCTTTACAGACTGCTGTCAGTGCTCAACTCCAACTATACAAGGAGATAGTAATTTTAAATAGGTTCTCTCTCAGCATTGCCATCAGATCTAGCTTTGGGAATTCAGACAGGATTTGCATCCTCTCTGTCTCTTAGTGCAGCAACAGAGCCACACTCTTAGATGTTGTTGCAGTGCTAATTGTAAGAGATCCTTAAAGAAGCTACCTACAAATTCTTGCCTTCAGCCTCTTTTTTTTTTTATTCTCTAAATCATGTACATAATTTAAGTGGAGGAGGGGAAAAAAAAAAAAAAAAGATCTGTTATATTTTCTTTAAGCTTCTCCACCTCCAGGGAGAGCCAGCCTTCCCAACAGACGCCAAGTTCACCAGAGGTACTGTGTTTGGGGTGCTTGCTTGTGAAATGCTAAAACACTGTGAATGAAAATGTTAACTAGGAAACATGAAAACAAGCAGCTGAACATTTCACATATCTTGCTGCAGAAGGCAGCATTCATACAAGAAGCCAACAAAACAAAAGGATCTTTGAGTGATGTCATCACCTCGTCTCATCCTTCCTTCTTTTTTCTACTACTGTCTGAAAGCCACTGTGAAGAATTAATTCCAGAATCCTACTCATTGTTTGCACTACTTCATGTCTGGAAAGTTATTTCTTTAGTCACACAGATTTCAGGGAGTGCTCACTCCTCTCAGTCCCAGGTAGATACAGTGACTTACGGGACTAAAATAGTTTCACTTTGAAATTGAGTCATCATGTCTGGCTAAGAAATGTCGTGCTTGAGATTTCAACAGAAAAAACACAACACCTATTGCAAGCAACAGAAATCTCTCCTTATCAGCAAACTTCCTTATTCTTCAGTTGCTGAAAATATAACTGGAAAATTGGAAGATGAACCAATTAACCTATGTTTTTACTTAGAAGAAAAAGGGAGTGCTGGGAAGCATTAGATAATACTTTCTGGAGTGTTTTCTAGCTGTCAGTGCAGACCCTTCTTTTCCTCCCAAAGCTTCATCTCTCCTTAAATTCAGTAGTAGGTGCTGATTTTTATTTTTTTTTCCCTCTTCTGAAAACTAGTGACCATATCAGAGTAAAATCACTATTTTGACAAATAGAACTAACATACTCTTACAGAAAGCTCACATTAAAGAAAACTACACAGACTGCTGCAGATAGTCACATCTAGTAATTTTATGGGGAAGTCATCTTCCTTTCCTTCTTGATCTCATCCCTCAAAAGAGAAAATATTTTTTGTATAAATGGAATTGCAGCTACATTCTTTTTGTATTATTTTTTTTTTCTTGTTCACTGTATCTGCTGTTCAGTGCTGGCCTGATCTGGCACAATTGAAGGAGATCGGGGCATTGCTATCAATGAAAGATCAATTTCCAAGATAATAACTTGGAATCAAAATTAACTTCAGTTCTAGAATAAAAAAGGGAGCATCATGAAGTTACAAGCTGCATATCAAGCAGTGTAAGACTTTGTGTATCTTGAGTCAAATAGTATTAAAATAGTAAAGAATGGAAGGATTTTTAACCTGATCTTAGGTCTCAATGCTCTGACATCACTGATAAAACAATGCTTTTGTATATGAAGTTGAGGAATGTTAAGAGAGCTCCATTTTCTCAGGTGCCCTGCTGATCTGTAGGCATTCAGTGCCTCGTGACTCACATCTTCATACTGCTGGAAGCTACAGTGTGAATAACTTGGCCTCCCAACTCTGAAATGGATCATTTATACCTCCCACAGCAAGTTTGTCTGCATAAACATAGTTTATATATACACGTGCATACCTGGATACAAATATGGGTGGTATATACTACACATATCCACTCATTCATTCCTCCACACATATGGAGGAGATGGTGGAGAAAATTCCTCATTTGCTCTCCATCACACCATGTGATTTATTATCTAGCAAAGACTTTTGCCCTGTCTCCTGTTCAAAATCTCCCCTGGTTCTGTGTGCCACAAAGTAACGGCCTGACGAGAGGAAAGAAGGACACTCTCTGCCATGTCGAAGCTTTTCATGTTTAACTAATGAACCTCTTGCAAAGGCCACAGATTTTGTTCCACCTTCAAAAGAAGATTGACCAGGCAATATATACTGTTAGCTAAATGAAGGCTATTAAACTGTAGTGGTTTCTCTAATAATGAGGTGAGAACCTAAGGCTCCTCTCTCAGATACCCATACTGTAGCAGTTACATTAATGGTGATTAGAAAATTCTGCTAATTTGCAGTAACACCTTCACTGCCACATCTACCAGCACCTGATTAATGAGGAAAGTGGTTTCTAAGGTATTTATTATACATTGCCAAGTAAATCTGGGGAATCAGAGCATTACTCTATACCTTTAATCCCATATTATTCATGACTGCTGAGAACTCTATAGAGCTAATTTGGCTCTTTCAGCACTTATAAATCTATTTGAAATAACAAAAAGCACCTGGTTAGCTGAACATGGTTGGCCACTTCTATGTCTAATGAGATTATTAAAATCCATTATAAATACTTTTCTTCTTCTTTTTTTTTTTTTTTTTTAATTTCTCAATTTGAAATTTCTGTTTTTAAGCTTAGGATCACTGCTGCAGGATGAAAAATGGTATTGTGGATTGAAGTGTCAGCCCAAAAATATGTTTTTAATTAGCTATTTTTCACCTAAAACATTATGGTTCTCTATTCACTGTCAGTTTTGTGGTGAGACAGAACAAGTATTTATTGCCACAAATTTTAACTTGACTTTCTTTGTTTTCTTTGTGCTTAATTTGCAGTCTTAAAGATTAGAATCGCAGCATTTTGAAGATCAGCTTGTACATACATGTGGTTTATGGATATTTCTGAACTTCAGCATCTTGACAGTGCTCATGTCAGCACTTGCATTTAGATTTGAAACAGTGCAAGCAGAATGTCAGAACCTTTTGATTTTTTATCCTGAAGTCTGTTCTGCAGGGCAGGCCTGATTCCCACCTCTTTTCCTAGAGCATGTGAAGGTGCTCAGCATTTCTTATTCCTTAGCTTTACACCAGCATTTCTATTGATGCAAGTGGAGACTTATCCTGTTGCCAGCCTCTGGAGACCACAGATTTATTTCATGTATAGCCATTAGATGGTGATGGCAGTTACTTTGTGGTGTTCTCTTTTTTAATCAGTGCTCCTGGTGGTATGTGAATCTGACTCATTGGCTTCAAAAGTAAAAGCTTTAGTAACTTAGTATGTACCCTTTAAGCTATTGCTTAGCAAACATTTACTAGACTGATTCACATTAGATGTAGAGAGAATAATGGCTTTTTTTGAAAGGTAGTCTTACTTATGAAACAGTTTAATTTCTATATGCTGGTTTGTTATGTCTGGGCAACATCTAGAACATTTCCTTTTTCTCAGTCTTGCTGGAGAATAAAGAAAACCCAAGTTCCTCATTCTTAGAGACTAAGCAGTGATATGTTATCTCTAATAAACAGACTATGTCTCTTATTCTGCACTGGAAATAGACTGGCTTAAAGTTTAAAGCTTTTCAACATTAGCCTAGCACATTTCTATTACACCAGAATGTGTTTCTCTATGAGCTACAAAAAAAGATAGTGCTAATTTTGTAATAATATGGTTTTAGACTATCAAATCAACAAATTAAAACAGTAGGGAGATTGTAATTTGCAACTAAACTCCAAAGCACAGACTTTCTCTCCTTGTGACATGATGTTCTCAAGAAAGACATGTTTTACCAGACAGACTTTTTGTATCTCTAATTCAGCAATTTCTTCTAAACTTGTCAGAATCAAGACTCACAAGGAAACTTTGGCATTATATTAATATGCCACAGTAGGCTGCCCAGTACTCATGACATAATTATTACTTGAACAATGAAGCTTGGTGTATTATCCATTCTGAGATGCAATTAGGTCCAGGCTGGCTTGCTGAAGTTTGAATCTTTTTTCAGTCAGCCATAAAGTCTCTGCTCTCACTATAAAAAATTAATAGTTATAACATGAACATTTAAGAGGATCTGGCTACTGCTACTGCTTAAGGACTTATGGATGTTGCAGCCAAGGGACTTATGAAACACACAACAGTTTACAGTAACCTGAAAGGAGTTTCAACCACCTACCTACACCAGCTAAAAACCAGATGCAAGAAAGCAAGTGTAAAATATGATATGAGCTCTGGAGAGCTGATGTCTGTGGAACAAAACAAAAAACATTACCATTAATTTAGTTATTTATGTTAAGAAATGAAATATGTAAAAGAATCAATTCTTATTGTAAAGCATTCAGAAAAGTGTACGGTTAAAGAAAAATCTCACATCATTAGATCTTCTTGGAGATTATTTCTAACTGTTGGTCAAAACAGTAATGACTCATTTTCATATGGAAAATAAAATCTAAAGTGCAAATCTTTTATAAGATATCACCAAGCTAAAACTACAGGGCTATATCCCATGCCTGAGCCAGAGCTCCTAAGCAGAGAAATCTATTCTTAAAAATATAAATCTCTTATTTTATTTGTAATTACATTTTGAAACACAAACAGGTTTAAGGATTAGGTTAAGTAATGTCTGAAGGATGTAAATTGGAAGAGGGGAGATTCAGGGTGGATGTAAGAAGGAAATTCTTTGCAGTGAGGGTGTTGAGACACTGGAACAGGTTGCCCAGGGAGATTGTAGATGAACCCTCCCTGGAGGTGTTTAAGGCCAGGCTGGATGTAGTGGGAGGTGTCCCTGCCTATGGGAGGGGGGGTTGGAACTAGATGATCTTTAAGGTCCTTTCCAACCCAAACCATTCTAAGATTCTATGAAACTAGACTGTAAGCTGAATTTTGTAAATATTTCCCCTTTACAGTCAGTAGAGTTCACCACTTCTTTGACTCCCTTCTTACGACCTGGGAACAGCTACACAGCATTATTTTTTTCTCTTAATTATAGTACAAACAGTATAAGCAGATTCAAAGGAACTTCTACTTTTGTCAGAAGCTGACAACAGCTTTCCTTTCCAGACATTTTCTGAGCATTTGTTGCAGAATATTCAGAAAGAGAAATTTTAAGCAGCAACAAAAATAGTCAGCCACTCTGTTAGCAGAATGAACTTTTTATTTTATGATATTTTTGTTACCCGACAGGTTGAAAGCATTCTATAAATATTAATTGTTCAGGCTTCACAATGCCTTTTTTTCCTGATCTTATAAATAGAAAGTACAATTAAAGAAGTTTAAGGGTTTATCAATGGTTATACTGGAAAATCAGAGCTGTTATTCAAGATATAGTCCAAGTACTCTCCTAATTCTATAAACTGAATGTTCTTCAGCTCAACTATCTGTTGGTGAGCTAAGTTTTCTCCTATCTCTTCTCATTTTAGCCTGCTATGAGTCATTCTGCATTAGAGAATAATCCTTTATATTTGAATTGATCTTCAGAGTTGAAGACCTAGAACTCAAACCTTTGTGTGCAGCTTTTATGTTACTTCTTCCTCCACTTAGATGGCAAGAACTGATACAGCCTTGCATTCTTAAAGCAATAGAGGGATGAAATTAGACAAGTAAAAGTGTTTGTTACTCTGGTGTGCCTGACTGGATGTAGCTAGTTTTCATGTATCTTAGAATGGACACTCTCTCCATAGCCAGTTAATACTTGGCTAAACAATTTGGCCCAAAAACTGTCAGGAGATTAACAGTTATGAGTGAAAAGGAAACATATTACTAGAAATAGTACTTCATGAGTTTCCAGTGATAGTTTAATATCCAGTTTTAGAGTGTGCTTTTTGCTAATCCTAAAGACCTACTTAACTGCCATTCAAACACACCCAAAGACATCACAAGAGAAAATAATGAACACCTATATCTTAAACATGAAATTTAAAAAAATTCCAGTAAGCTAGAATGTAAGCTTCTAAACATATAAAGATTTTATGTAAACTTGAAGATGCAAAATTGTATGTCCCATGATACTTGTTAGTCTGTACCTGATAAAATACTGGACCAGAAGCTCTTCTCCTCTTCTCCTGTAGCTCTTCTCCTGTAGCACAGATCCCAAACTTATTCAAAGAGAGCTAGTTCTTTCTCTCTTCTGCTTTCATACCATCAGATTTTTTAGCTGAAAATTTTTGAGTCATTTGGAAGAATGGTTAGTAAATCTTGTGCGTCAGAAGATTTACTTAGTGTCACACAGTTCTACATACAAACATTTTTTGCATATGGGATAGTCCATGTGCACTTGTGGTCTTGGAAAAATAAAGATTTCATTCTCTGTGAACTTTTAGAATTACTAATGTACAGTCATCCAGCCTTGAGCAGGTTTGGAGCTCTCAAAGTAGCAGGCTTTTCTGTGGCTTCGTGGCAACCTGGATGTCAATCAGGTGAAACCCAGGGTTGGATGTTGCTGTGCAGCAGATGTCATCTACTTGAACTTGAGCAAAGTATTTGACAATTTGCTGTGTGACATCCTTGTCTCTGAATTGGAGAGAATTGGATTTGGTAGATTTGGTGGCTAAGGAATTGGCTAAATGGGTACACTCAAGGAATTTCAGTCAATGGCTGGATGACCACTGAGCAGTGATGAGTGGCATTTCTCAAGGGTCAGTACGGGGACCAATACTTAATAATACCTTTGCTGGTGAAATGGATGCTGGGATGGAGTGCACTCTTGGCAGGGTTTCTGACAGCAACCAGCTGTCTGGTGCAGTTCACATGCTGCTGTTATCCAGAGAGACCTGGACAGGCTTGAGAGGTGAGCCTGTGCTAATGTCATTAAGTTCAACAAAGCCAATTGCAAGTTCCTACACATGGGGCAGCACAATCCCATGCACAAATAGCAACTGGGAAGAGGATGGATTGAGAGCAGCCCTGAGGAGAGGAACATGGGACTGTAGGCTGATGAGTAACTGCACATCACAGAATCACAGAATGACCCGGGGTGGAAGGGACCTCAAGGATCATGTAGTTCCAACCCCCCTGCCTAGCAGGGCCACCAAACAAACACATTTACTAGATCAGGTTGCCCAGGGCCCCGTCCAACCTGGCCTTGAACTCCTCCAAGGATGGGACATCCACAACCTCCCTCAGCAGCCTGTTCCAGGACCTAACCACTCTCCTAGTAAAGAACTTCCCCCTAACATCCAACCTAAATCTTCCCTCCTTCAACTTGGATCCATTTCCCCTAGTCCTGCTATTGTCAGCCCTTCCCTTCTAGGAAGACAAACTGAGAGGGTTGGTGTTATTTAGGCCAGATGGGAAAAGGTTCTAGTTAGACATTATAGCAGGTTTCCAGTATCTGAGGAATGTTTATAAGAAAGCTTGTGAGGAAGGTTATTTCTGATCCTCTCTGTTGACCAACAGTAGGTCACAATGAAATGGAATGAATCTGCATTAGGGGTAAGTTCAGATTGGACATGAAGAAAAGGTTCTTCTCTGAGAGGGTGTTCAGTCACTTGAACAGGCTGTCCAGGGAAATATTACCAAGCCTGTCAGAGTTGAAGGAGCATCTGTACAGTGCTTTTAGTCATATGGTTTAGTGCTGCATAGTCCTGTGAAGAGCAGGGAGTTGGACTCAGTGGTCCTCCCAAATTCCTTCCAACTTGAGATATTCTATGATTCTATATGTAATTGTATATAATTTTTATGTTAAAAAGAATTTATTTACCTGAAAAAAAAGAAGACTGAATTTTGTAGGGTTTGCCCTACAACAGGATGAGAACAAAAATACTATAGACTTCCTGCATTCATGGTCACAGAAGCAGCTTGATGAAATTTGCTCCTGTAGCCACAGTGTTTATTTTGGAACAGTGAATAACATGTAAATACATGGATTTTACCATTCTTCAGCACATGTTCATGAAAGCTAGGACTTAGCTCTGGTATTTCTAGAAGATAGTCAAATTCTGCATAAACACCAGTGTGGAGACAATAAATTTCTAATAAAGAAGTATTTAGCCCTTTATGCTTCTTGAACTCTTTTAACCTCAGAATTTAGTAGAGGAAGGACTGAAAACTTATTGGCATTTGCAAGTGACCTAAGGAAAACAGAAAGTAATATGCTAAATGTCTCTACCTGGTAATTGTCCTAAAGTTGCACTTTAAAGAGGCATCATGTCGACAGGTCAGGTTCTTTTGATGATTTCTTCTCTATAGACTGTGTTCTCCACTTTAAAACACACCAGCTATGTTTCTGAACAGGTGTTCATTTATTTTTCACTTCTCACATCCTACCCTGAAATCAGCAGGCGCTCTACCACAAATTTATTTCAGATTGCTCCTCCCTGGATGTCTGTGATGGCTGTTGCAACTACAGCTTTTGTATAAAGAAGTTATCATGTACATACTTACAACAGTATTTGAAAAAGGCTTTCAGGACATTTACATTCATTAGAGAATGTGAGTATTTAGAATTTTGAGATATTTCACATGCAGTAAACTAGAGAAAATTCATTAAGGTGGAGCTTTCTAAATTTCCTTTTAATAGAATACGCATTTAAATCCCTCTAACATCTTCAAGAAAATCTTAGCCCTGATCTTTTCTTGCTTCAGTTCTTTTTTTTTATTACATTGAGGTAAAAGATTGCTTACAAAGAGTGCTATGCAAACTACTGTTGTGCAGACTGATTCCACAGCCACTGGACAATAGAGACAAATGGCTAAGTATCACTTAGAAATGCACACATAATTTTAATCTCCCTGAGGACCAGCTGTATATTTAGACTCTTCTAGAAAATACCTTCATAAATCTTTGAAACAAGGATATTTTTTTTCTTTTGTAACTACACAAGCTCTCTAAAGATGCCTTGCCAGTGGCTAATTTATGACATGCCATGAGGTGTAGCCCTAAAGCAAGTATGGAGCAGTGCACCTCACTACTTCTTGCTCATATGGTCTAGTTTCAGAAGATGCTACATATACAAAGTAATTAATTTTCCAATCCTAATATTAACATTTTGAATTCAAAGGGGACTCAGTTAGTCATCATTACAGTTTAATGGCCTGAAACACTTTAATGTTAAGTACTTAAAAAAAAAATTCTACCTCATGTAATTTAAAACATTACATGGTGTGGATTTTATTTTTTTTCCTCCAATACAACAGATAATTTAGGAAAAAATAGAACCTTGTGTCTTACCAAGCATTAGGTATGAAAATGAAAAATCTCATTATGCTCTTTGTAGCTTCAAGCAATGTCAAGAAATGATGCCCAGGGTCTTCCTAGTCTATGAAAAAGATGATGGAAGGGAATGAATGATATGCTGTACAATATACTTTTCCCTGATTGATATGACGAAGAAGGACAGAAAAATTTGGGGATTTTCACTGTGATGTGATGAAAAGGCTGGTCTGGAATTGACTGAAATGTCTTCCACATTTACTCTGTGCTAATTTTTAACAAGGAATGGTAACCAAAATGATCCTCATGGCTTTTATGGGCTAGGAGAGCAATCTGTTGATTTTCAGTTTTGTTTCAGATCTGTGGATGCTTTTTCATATGATGTGATAAAGGTTACAAAATAATGTAAACTCACATGCATGACCTGTGAAAGAAGGAAAGCACCAGTCTTGGGAGATGATCATGAAACTTCATACAGCATATACAGATTTGCAGGCTTTTTGCATGTGTTTGCTTGAGAGTATAAGCAATAAAAATCAGAGAGATCTTTGCTGTAGATTCCTGGAATCTCACTTCACAAGGGTTTATAAAATTCTTGCAATGTGTGTTTTATGATCAGAAACTACTGTGTCATTTTAACTGTTTATGTTTACAACTCAGTGCTTTGGCATATGGTCAGCACAAAATACATGAACAGGGGTTTTCTTTTTTTCAGTGAGATTACTTGTGCATTTATTGTTTGCAGGATCAGGTCCAAAACATGTTACAATTACATTTGTGCCCAAGAAGACAGTAAAACTTGACTATTTTTCTGGTTGTACAGACAGATTATTACAGTCTCAAACTATAAATTCATGTTGGTTCATATGAAATTCCTTGCTCTTCTCGAGGCAATTAACTTCCTGCAGCCAATATGTTTATAATCTAGAAAAAAATACTCTTCTGAATATTAATATCTCAAATATATGCACAGAGCATACTTATTCTGCTACACCATTTCCATTATAATGGACGGGTGGTACTGAGTGTGCTGTTGCAGAACTGATGATTGGAATCATCCTTCATTTAGGGCACACTTATAAATTAAATTACTGATGGTAAAGAAAAACTTCCCACTAAGGAAAAAAAAAAATCTTAGCAAGGGGGCCATAGCAGGGATCACTGTAAAGACATCATAATGAGTGCTGTTTGAATGAAGTTTTTCCCTGTAAATTCTTTAGCTAGCAAAATGAAAGCTCTTGTGTTAATATATTTTAATTAATTATGTGCAGTTTTGCCATGCACTGAAAATTAGAACTGGTTGCTTCTAACATTTAAGAATCTACGTGACTTTTGTAATTTCAGTATTTCTGAAAACTTCATGCTCTTGTATTGATGTTTTCATCACATCTGAACAGGATGTAGAATCATTATCTCATTTCACAGGTATGGGACAGAGATACAGAGAAAAACTACTGCTTGTTTTCACCAAGTGCCTTCATGAGGCTGTGGTTAATTCCTGATTTCTGACTGGGCACCCAAACAATTGTTTGGGCTCCATTTAAATAGTGTTTCTGGGCTGATCCATTGAAGTTGGAGTTAATTGGACTGTAAGACAAGTGTTGCTGTTAAGGCTATTCAAAATTGCAGTGCCTGGAGCTTGAATAACTCGTTAAACTCACCCATGTAGGTAGCTCCAGTACTATTGAAGAATGCAGTCACTCTTTGTCCAGCTACACTAGTTTGAACAGAGTAACATGAGCCTGTTAACCCTGCTAGTGAAGACAAGCCACTAAGTGATGTTTCCAAAGACATGAATCTCATCTGTTTTCTGTCCAATATCTGAACTATGACTTTATGCACAGACCTTGCTGAATGATTTTGCACTGATGCTACAAGGCAATAACTCTTGTGTTGCATATTTTTCATTAATGACTACCATTATTGAAAAAAACACCAGCCATCCTTCCCCTGACAATTGGTGAAGGTTTCCCTTCAACAGTAAATATTATCGCTGATGATGTTAATGAAGACATTAGTTTCACAGCGTTTGAAGTACTGAAACACTCCACTGTTAACTAGCCTAGTGGGGTTTGTGCTAATGTGAAATGTAATAAAGCAGGGGCCACTATCTCTTTAAGCTGAAAGAAAGGAAACTTGTTTCTACTTCCAAGGGATGCCTAGTGTATGCTTATCTAATTGACTGTGTATTTTGTCTAGGTGTTGAGGGAAAGCTAAAAGAATGAAGGCTCTAAGTCCCCAGTGGAAGCATGATATGGCGCTGCAGTGCTGGTGCTGAATTGTTCTCTCTGATGGCTCTATGGGAGTGGATAGCACTGAGTCTTCATTGCTGGGTTTTAGCAGTTGCTGCTGTTTCGGATCAGCATGCCACAAGCCCCTTCGACTGGCTCCTCTCTGATAAGGGACCCTTCCATCGCTCACAGGAATACACAGATTTTGTGGACAGAAGTCGACAGGGATTTAGCACAAGATACAAGATTTACAGGTATGAAGCAAAGGGAAAGCAATTGCAGAGATATCCTCCTTAGAACTTGTAAATGATCGACAAGGGGTTCTTTAAGGGAAAGATTCAGATGTGGGAATGAATCCATAGACACAAAATTCATTGCTGAAAATGTATGCAAGGCCATATGTGCAATGTGTACTATGGAAATGTCTGCTTGACTTGTTTCTGTTTTGTTTAAAGAACTTTGGGTAATTGATTGTGTTGCTTTGGAAAACATTGTTTACTCCCTATCTGTACTCTGCCCTAGTGACATACTCAAAAATGTCATGAGTTATTTAAGTGCTGTGTTCAATTCCAGAGGTCTAACATGGAACACCTTTGATCATACACCAAGACCCATTTCATCTGTTTTCAGTGAGGCTCATCAGGACATAAGCTGAGACTTTCAAAATTAAATTATGGCTCTACAGATATTACTTTCAAAAGATAGACTTCATTCCACAAATCAGGGCATTTCAAAATGACATTTAAAAAGAAGTTTAAACTGTTAATTTATATCACTGTTTTTGAGAAGCAATTTTTTCATCCTGGAAGTACTGAGCAATGAGAGCCACTGTGAATTTAAGAGAATTTGCAGATGTTTGATCCATCACCAAACTCAGCACTAGGCTGGCCCAATTCAGACTGAGTAAAGAAAAAAATCAGGCAAAGGCTTCAAAAGTATAGGTCTGCTTGAGAATTTGTGCCTTGCTTTCGTGGCACATTCATCTGTCATTTTCCATTCTTTTGACACAGCACTAGTGAAATATCTTCTTAATCAATTGCAAGAAGCACAACTAAGTACCACCATAAAGATTTATTAAGGACATGGGAATGAGAAGGAGAGTTCAGTTTAATAGTAGTAACCTAATGGCAAACAGAAAGAAGGGGAGTAAAGAGGGAATATGTGCAATTAAGTACAGAGAAAATAAACTTATAAGAGATATTTTCATATTGGTAAAGATCTCTCCTGGCAACAATGAGAACGGAGTGACAGAAGGGCAATAAAACATGGGTTCTTAACTCCAATCTATAAATAAAGACAGCCTTTGGTATGAAAGATTAAATCATTTAGAATCATGAAACAGCTTTTGCAAATTTCAGACTTACCTTAAACTGTTATTCCTAAATAGTATCCATCTCTTTAGAAGAAAATAAAGGTAATATATACATATATGTATTTACCATCCCTTACTTCAATGTCCCTGAGTGAACTGATGATCTTGGTATGTAAAGATTTTAAGAAACTTGCTTTACTTTCCTTTCCTAAATTCATGCAGTAGAGGGCACTCTGTTGCAGGTCAATTTGCAGTGGGCTGCTTTGCCATACTTTGAGAAAATAAGCACATTTTGAAAATAAAGTGTGATTTGGAAATATGGTTGATGAAGTGGCTTGTCTTAACAGAATAGCATTGCCCAATATTTACTGCATTTTAAAAGCCAACTGTCAGGACCAATAATGTAAAGCCAATAACAGGGACTGAGGCAGCATATTTTATTCCCATTATTCTCTATTAGTCAACACTGAACCAAAATTATCTTGCTAAAAACATGAAAGATGGAATTGTATTTCATTTTGGCTTTTTAAATCAGTTCTTTGAGAATTTTTTCGTTCTCAGGCATCATTACAGAAATATTATTAAGTTTTATAGATCTGTAATCATATCTCTAATACTTATTTGGGTCTGTGCAATAGTTTTCAATTGACTTTGATTTACACAATCCCCCAGAAAGTGTTTCTTGTGTTTATTTCTACCCTTTGCCTGTTCCCTTCAAAGAGGGAGCTGGAAAGTCAAAAGTGGCACAAGCTATGGGAATCAAAAGCTGCATTTTTTGATTGAGTCCTCCAAATACAAACCTTATCACAAAGTTTCCTTGTAAAATACAGTCCTATTAGTAAGTAGTACAGAACACCATGACCTTGCAATGAACCACACATTGTAAATTTAATCCCTGTTGCTTTTTTATGAGCTTTTTCAGATAAAAGGACCTAGAGTCTAATTGGCCTCTTCATTCCCTCACCTATCTTTTACCTAATGAAAAATATTCTTCAGGGTCACAGTCTTGATTTGAATGGATAGGTAAGGAAGGGGGAATCACAGACTTGCATTGGCTCAGCTGACTCATATTAACAAGAAAGAAAAGTGCCACTTCAAACAGTGTTAACAGGAGGGTATATTTTCCCTTTGGTCTTCACTTCAGCCCTTAAAATCCACACCTGAGTGCAGATATTTTAGGACCAAAGGGGAAGGAAATTCATATCCTTTTATTTTAACATCCAGTCCAGGTCAGACAGAAAATGACTGAAGATCTCTTTTTTGTAAAAATTTTTCTCTCCTCTTCCTCTTCCTCTTCCTCTTCCTCTTCCTCTTCCTCTTCCTCTTCCTCTTCCTCTTCCTCTTCCCTTTCTCTCTTCTGTTTCTCTTCTCCTTTTTTCCTTTTAAATGGCACAAACTTTTCAAGTAGCTACAGGCTGCTTAAAGATGTACTTCTGATTTGGGGAAGGAGTTAGCTCCAAGAGAGCTGATGGGATTGTGACAAGCAGCATCTCTCTCTCCATGTCTCCATACACAGGAGATGATCTATTGAATCCCTCTGCCAAAACCTGCCCATGGGCACCAGCTCAAGAGAAGCAGGGTAACACTGGGACTAAGCATTTACAATTAACAGGAATTAAATGCTCTCAATAAAAAATAACATAAAACCAGCAGTGAGTTGTACATAATGGATGTTGCATTTCAAAATGTGTTGGAGGAGATTTCAGCAGGCAACTGCTGCATGACTTTTGTTTCCCAACAATGGAAAAATTACGTAGTGACTATAATGATGTTTTCATTTTCTTTATCTTTTGCCTCCTTTGGCTGTCTCAGGAGAGGCAGTAACGATGTAGAAAAAAAAATAAAACATCAATTAAATCATTAACTTCCCAATTTTTTAAAAAAATTCAAAATGGCCAACCATGTTATAATCAAGATCATATTCAAAAGCAGAGAATAGATATTTTCTGCTTTTGCTTAAATTGAATAATGTATATTTATGAAAATACCAAAGTACTGCAGAGAAAGGCTTTTATTCTGCACTGTTGTTTGATATTGATTTAAATGGGATCAAGGCCCATGAATGACACAGACTGATTAAAATCAAGATGATAGGACAGAGAAATGGAAAAGCACATATCAAAGAGAACAACAAATAATGTTAAAATGAAGGTAACTGTGCAACTTGTTTAATGCCTGTCCTTTGTACGACAGGAGACAGACTAATTTTGAAGTTTAGTTTCACCTGAATATAGACAGCAATTGCTTTCCAAAATGTCCAATAGCCTTATTTTTTAGAAAAAAAATCATAAATGACACAGTTTGCTTGCATTTAAAATAGGTGGAGTCCAACTTCTAAACTAAAGCACAGGAAAATTTTATCACTCTCTGGACTCTGTGCTAGCACATCTATTTGCCCCTAATCTGTGTACCAGTGGGGTAAAAAGCAGCTTTGTATCCACACTCCCTGGTCACTATAGACAAGTGTTCCTCTGACCCTCAATCTGTTACAAATTGTAGAGATGAAGCCAAAGGCTGGCACTGACAATACTTACTAACTGAGCCCAATTTCTTATGAGAGGTCTGAACTTTTGCATAATATTTTTTTAAAGATTAAAGTTGAACTTTACCTTATGTCCATATGAAGTCTTCAGAGCATTAAATAACTATGGAATAAAACCAACTGTTGTATAAATTGTAGGAAGATAATAGCATGAAAAAAATTTATTGTCACCCATTATTTTAATCTGTATATTAAAAGTTAGTTATATCCATGGACAAACAAGCTGATACTGAGCTCACCAAGAAGAGGAGTTAGTGTAGTGCTGAAAGGGATGAATATATGTGGAATGTTAATAATTGCTTCTGGTTTTGATGGTATTTGTTGCCACTGATCCATGAAGAAAAACCCCAAGAAAGCACCTGAATAGCTGGTGAAAACCTCTACACTAGAGGAAATGCTGTGTCAATATTTATGGAAGGTTGCTCCTGTTGTTAACATCAGTAAATATTTTGGCAAGGACGACTAAGTTTATAATTTGTTATTTAATACACAACGGGAGTACTGTGCCTCTTATGTAAATCAGCTACCCAGACAAAGGAATTTAAATCCAAATGGAATGAGATGAGAGGTTACCAGGATGGGAAGAGTGATTGTGAAATTATGCAAAGAACCTACATTGTATGAGAAGTGGTAATTTCTACAGAGATATGAAAGTATTCATGCTATCGAATAAGGTCCTGGGGAAATCTCCTCAGGGATGTTGTGTAGTTTTGTTCAAGCAAAATGATTTAAAATCTGAAACAGATGTGGAAAATCAGGGAAAGGAAAAGCCTAACTTTTTCTTTTAAGGATGAAATATTTGGCACATTTAGGTGGTGGCAGGGGGGGAGAAGCAAGGGGACAGGGGAGGGGGAAGAGAGTGCTGAAGGAGGACACAATTCTTGTCAATGTACACAACATTTAGTGAAATGAACTGTTTCAACCAAAAATCACCACTGCCAGAAATTCCAATTTGTACAAAGCATCTATAAATAAATTTAGGCTGGCAATTTCAAAATGGTTTCTAATCACTACTGTAAATAATTGTGTAATATATTAAGTTACAAAATCTTACCAGTCCTATGAATGTGGGAAAGGATTATATGTGGTGCTTATAATAGTGGACTGTATTTTAGTCATCACTGAAAACTCTTTCTGGTAAGTATCCTTGGCAAATGCAGAATACTAGACAAGTGGGGAATGCTAGGAATATTTCTGTGGCTTAAGAGGTGTGCCTTTAGATGATTTTTTAAAGGGTATTGTATTAGTTCATCAACAATTCTAAAAAAAAATGAAAAAAATAGTGCTTTCAGATTAAAGATTATTTTGTATTAGGATATATTGAGTTACTCTTGTGTTCTGGATCCTCTGGCAACTGAATGTAGAGGGTAAAGTGAACAAGATTGAAGACTAGTGGTATTTATGTTGAGCCAATATTAAAGACTGTTGTGTTTTTTATTCCCTATCAATACATTTTAGCTCACAGCTATCACTGGAGTTCTTCACACATGTATATTCCTGACAGGCTTTTTAATAAAAAACCTTGAGGTTTCCAGTTGTAGATACACACATCGACATGTCCTGATTTGCAATTTTCACCCCAGAGTACAGTCTGGAATGGCATTTCCTTGTGCTCTTCTCAAGGTTGGTTTGAACTGATAATTTAGGAACTAGAAGGCATTGAGAAGAATTCATAAAATGTCCTTTAACATTTTGTTTTCCACAAATGTTTAATGGAGTACATGGAGGACTCAAAAGAGATGTCTTCCATCATACATTCCAAAAATCTTTCAGCTCTTCAGAGCCTTTGCTTCCTAGGCATGCATAGCATCACTTCTGGGCAACTGGGAACTGGGATTTTAAATGCACTGCAAGCAAGTTTATCTTCCACAATTGCCCTATAAATAGGGAACAAATAACAGGAACAGTTCTGTCTGACTTTTCCAGAAATTCACAGTATCAGTAAATTGCTTCTGGCCCACATTATAATTGGTCACCTTGCTTTATGGACTTTTCCATTCAGCTTGGTGTATAAAAGGTGCAGTAATCAGATAGATCATCATTCTCAGGATGTTTACAAAAGGCTGGGCTACTGGATGCACAAAGTCATCTCTTTGAATACTCATAGGATAGGAGCAGAAAAGAGCAGCTCAAAGAGTTTCTGGGAGCATAAGTTGATTGATTTCCACTAAAAAAGTGTTTTCAGTTCAGTACTATGGCCTCATTATTGCAGGGACTACAGGTATACTGAACAAAAAGGTACTAATTTTGGACATAGAATCATCTTGGTTGGAAGGGAACTTTTAAATCATTGAGTCCAACTATTAATCTGACTCTTGACAAGAACCACCACCAAACTATCTCTATGTCTCCCTGTCTCTTAAATACCTCTAGGGAAAGTGCCTAGACCTGGGCAGCCTGTTCCAATGCTTGATAACCCTTCCAGTTTAAAAAAAATTCCTAATTTTTAGCCTAAATCTGTCCTAGTGCAATCTTAGGCTGTTTCCTCTTGTCCTATTATGTGTCCCTTGGGAGAAGGGACAAACCTCCACCTCTCTTTTCAGGTAATTGTAGAGAGAAATAAGGTCCTGTGGAATCAAACAGCAAGAGTTTCCTACAGTGGAATGATAGTTTGATTAAAGTGAAAACTGTTTCAGCTCCACAACTGAAGTAAAGCAGGAGGTCTGCCCCAGGTAGAAATGTCTTCACAGGCAATGATAAATGATATCTCCAAGGACAATGATAAAGGAGTCTGAGCTCTCATGGACAATTGTGGCCTAGGAAGAAAGGCAGAGAGATGTGAGAGGCTCAGTGGTGGGTAGGGAGGACCAAAGGGAGGTAGGGAATTCTGATTCCCAGAATGTTCCTCTCTTTCCAGCTCTGTTACACGTTTGAGGCAGCACAGCAAAGAAGACATCTGCTCTACAAGATGGCGAGAGCCCACTCACAAGCACAGAAAGAATCAAACTCACAGCTGCCACTCTGTTGAGGGCTCATATCAGTCCTCTGTTGGTCTTTGAAACTCTTGAGAAGAACATGACTATTGATGAAACAATGTATTTTGCAGAAATCTCAGTGAATAAAAACCGTATGAATTAATATAATAATCCCACAACATTTAAAATCCTCAATGCTTTTTTGCCACTGACTAGGGTCAGACCTATGCCATATCCCCTCATTCCACTTTGTTGGTTCAGGATTAAAGTACTGGATGTCAAACAGAAGACAGAGTATATCTCCTTGTGAGATAAACAACTGCTAGCACTAGGAAAGATTCTTGGGGACACTGTTGGCTGGGCCAGTAGGATTAGCAGTGTTCTCAGGAGTCAGTTTATTTGACAAGAACACAAGTATGTTTCAACTTGGCAACAAAAAAGAATATTGATTCCAGCAATGTCTTCTGCATATATATATTTTATAATACACTACAGGTGTCTGTGCTTTGTATTTCTTCTTGTTGCATTTAATCAAAGATACTAAGGAAGCTCAAATGGTAAGGAGAATTCTTAATTCTTGTAAAAATTACCACAATCCATTTCCAGAATATACCCCCTTACAAAATCTAATATTTTAAGTGTAATTATTGCATCAAACCTCCTGCTGATATGTTCCCCTAGAACAAAGAACATTAATTTAGAGAATATGATGTGTCATCATTTAACTTAGTAAGTTCACAAATAATTAAAATTACCTTAAAAAATGAGGATAAAAAGATTGTAACTTAATGGGTTAATACAATCATTGAAGTAGTATAAAAACTGTTTAACACTAAAAGGATCTCATTCTTCAGGCAGTCAAATGTCCTGCTAGGATGTTGGGCATGAAATTGGGTCACTTTCATTATTTATTTGAATCTTATTGGCTATTTGGGACTCTTTTCTTCCTTTTCATATTTTCTAGTACTATCACTAAAAATCAAGGGGTTTTCAAATGCTGATGACTTTAATAAAGGGAAAAACAGTCACCGATATTTCTTTACTGAAAAGAAAGATATTTTTAATTACTTAAAGTGAGTTCTGTGTGCTTTGTTTAACCTCTACATTGTTATTTTTTCTTGACTACTGTTAGATTAGTAGTTGTAGGGTTTTTTATTGTGTCCATATATTAAATCTATATTGGTGGCATGTTGCAACTTACATAGAGTAAGTAACTGAATATCAGACAAACCTTTTCTGTGTAGAAAGACAGTTGTATTGACTGAAATATATGATTATTTGTATAGAAGGTTATTTGTGTCTCTTCAATATAGAAAAAGAACAACTGACGTCAAAGGTGCTCACTCACAGATTTTTGTCATTTTTTTTTCACTGTCATTGACTTAAGGTCATGGTCAATACCTTAGAATTAAAATCTTAGTTGTCTTTTAGCTCTGATCGATCAATTGTACAGATTTCACTAGTCATTATGCTGGTGATGAACTATTATCATGTCGCTCCAGATTCATTCCCATCTTGCCCCTTGGTGAAGAAAAGCAATACTTCAAAGTAATGTCTTGTTGCTTGATTCTCTCCAGAATCCCAATATGATTGTTATGGATAACAGTGTTCTTAAGGTCATTAATGGCTTCATATCTCAATTCATCTTTTGATACTCTCCATTTCTACTTTATTTATGCAGCTGAAGAAGAGAAGATATTTTTACTCAGCAGAAGATTAATATAGAGAATTCTCAGACAACTGCACACACAAAGCCCATCAGCAATTTAGAAGTTGTGTATGCAGGTCTCACATGCATAGAAGAGATAGCGTCTGTCTTTAAGTGATGAATATTAATTTCTCAAGGGAAAACCACATATACAGGCTTTGACTTACATGAGAAACATAATTTAAAATCAAAAGCATAAGGCACATTCTACCAAATATTATGAAGGATCAGCAGAATCTGAGGCGTGAGAAAATGGAGTTGATTAATTTCAAGTAAATATTTTTATTTTAACTAATTCCGTACTGTATTCTCACCATCCTTGAAATTTAACAAATAGGAATTTTTAGCTTACACCCTGACTGCTAATAGTAGAATTGGATATTTATACTAGGAATTAAATATACTAGGAATTAAATATAACATCAGCTTTGAAAACAGATGCAATATTTTATGCAGTTACATATAATTGCTTTTTATTTAAACCACCTCTTTAGCCATTTACATAAAATACCAGTGGTGGGTTATAATAATAAATCTAAACTCATTGCTCAGCATAGCCCATATGATAATCCTCGTTAGCAAAGATTTTGCCTATGTTTCCTATCTTTAGCCTTGCAAAATAATTCCAGTGTTTTAAAAATTTCAACTGATTAAAAAGAAAGGACTTGTATTAACATCTCTTGTGGCAAAGAAAAGTTCACTTCCATTTTTCTTCTTTAAAATGCCTAATGATGTTTTGGTAGCAAATCACAAGATTGAATAAACAAGTGAAAAACATGTGGCCTGTGCTGTTTGCACATTTACTAATTTCTAGGACCTAAATATTAGTGATTAATGTTAATTTGGTGTGAAAACACTAGCAATATGAAATGATCCTTCCTCATTATGTTGTTGCATTAAAATGCCTCTGTGGGACACAATCTGTCAGATCTTTGCATTTTGTTGTGTTTTTCATAGAATCATAGAATAGTTTGGGTTGGAAGGAACCTTGAAGATCATCTAGTTCCAACCCCCCTGCCATGAGCAGAGACACCTCCCACTAGACCAGGCTGCTCAGTGCCTCATCCAGCCTGGCCTTAAACATCTCCAGAGAGGGGCATCCACGGCCTCTCTGGACAACCTCTTCCAGTGTGTCACCACCCTCACAGTAAAGAATTTCTTTCTTATCTCCAGCTTGAATCTCCCTTCTTCCAATGTGCATCCATTCCTCCTAGTCCTGCCACTACATATCCTATTAAAAAATCCTACCCCTGCCTTTCTGTGGCCCCTTTCAGGTATTGAGAAACTACTCTGAGGTCCCCCCTGAGCCTTCTCTTCTCCTGGCTGAAACAACCCCAACTCCTTCAATCTGCTCCATCTCTCTCATCATCATGGCCCTCCTCTGGACCTGCTCCAACAGCACAATGTCCTTCATATGTTGAGGGCACCAGAAATGGACACAATACTCTAGGTGGGGCCTCACCCGAGCTGCTCTTGGTAACATTATACATGAGTGCTTCAAACAACCTTATGGTGGGGTGATGGTCACTGGCCACAGAGGGAAGGTTCCCACCAGAATGGAGCTGCTGAATGGAGAGGCTGCCATACAGACTGAGGTCTGTGGGAAGTACCAGGACCTTACTCCTGAAGTAGGGACAGGCCTTCAGCCTACCTGAAACAGTCGTGCATGGGTGGAGAAGATTCTGCAGCAGGTGGGTAAAAGGCATTAGGGAGGCAGAAAAAGACTGCTAGAATCAAGAAATGTCTGAAGAGAATCTGCAGCCAGTTGATAAGTGGCCAAGTGTTTCCTTAATGAAACATCTTAATAGGAGAACTGTGGATATGTGGAAGATCATGAAGGGAAGAACAATTAGGTGGAAGAGATCTGCTGCAGACAACTCTCTGACCTGCCTGACCAAATGTGGTGACTTGGAGGATGGAGGAAGTTCCTGCCCTGTGCAACAAGTGCTGCCATCACTTTTTCCCAGACACTATCCCAGTTTCCCAGATATTGTTGTATAACAGATATGGTGCTTTGCAAAGGGAACCAAGCAGTTATGAACACGATAGCCCTTCCAGCCTGGAGGTGACATCCAGGTCCAGTTGGCTGACCATCTCACATCAAAATCTCCAATTAGGAATAAAAAGGGGTCACTGTCACAGGTGACTTGCTACTACAGGGAGAGGAAGGCCCAATGCATAGACCAAACCCTCTACATGAAGAGGTCTGCTGCAATGATTTTCAAGTAAGAGAGGGTAGATTTAAATTAGATATATATAAAAAAAAATCTATGATGAAAGGAACATATTTCCAAGAGAGGTTGTATGTGCCCCATCACTGGAAGTGTTCAAGGTCTGACTGGAGGAGCCTTTGAGCAACCTGATCTAATGGAAGATCTTCCTGTCCATAACAGATTGGTTGGACTGGATGATCTTTAATGGTCCCTTCCAACCCAAGCCTTTAGATAATTCTAAGAATGAAAGAGAGAAGCTGTGTGGCTGTCATCTTTCAAGCAGTCAGACAACAGAAAGAGTTTTCCTTTCCATCTTTTCACTATTAGTCAATAATTTTCTCAGTAACTTTATAATTTCCTGAGATACATCATGGAGACTTCCACCCAACTGTTGAGTCTTAGCTAAATGTTTAGTAGAAGTTGGATCACAGAATATAACTCAGAAGCAAATGTAGTTGCTATTTTTTTCTCCTTCACTGAAAAAAAAAATCATTAAATCATTCTCCTCCCACAAGGGTAGGTAACATGTTTTAATCAATGATAAATACATTAATGGAGGAAAATTAAATACTTCACTTTATAGATACATCGGGTAAATCCCCTCTAGTTACTTACCCTTTGGTTGCTACTAGATCCTTAAAATCAGGGACCACGTTATCTCTGTATCAACAATGTTAAACAAAAATGGCAAGGAGTTGCCTAGAAATTAATTTTCTGGGTAGTCAACTCACTTTCTCAGACAAAGTAACTCTTTTGTAGTTAAAGCAAAGGGCCTGAACTGAGTGACTGCAGAAACTTAAGTGTTCAGACTAGCATGAAATTGGATGTTGATATTCATTATAGAACCACAGGTGTACAAGGAGGGAAATAGATAAAACTGTAAACATGTGTCCACTGGGGACTTGATTATGAAACTAACCCAGCAAAAAGATTAGCAAATTGACATTGCCTTTCTTTTTAATGATTCACAGTCTTGATGCCATGCTGACTATTGCTGCAGCACTTTCAGTTGGTGAGTGGGTGTTTATTCATCATTGGTTCACTGGAAAAAGTGATTGAATATCACATGATAGTAACTGTCCTAATCCAGTTGCACTCAACTGGAAAAGTTGCTCAGACATGCCAGATATGTAACAGGTAGAACTTTAAGGGTAAATCCTAATTTTTCAGTTATGTGTTTAACCAACTTGGTAGAATGGCTGCTACTTAAGAATGAAATATTCTTGTATCTCACTGTTAAAGCATAAGGTGTTTCACATTTTGCCATGTTTTGCTCTGCTTTCCTTTCATGAGAAAAATACTAATTAGTGTAGGGAAACAAAGCTGAGTGTGAGTTTCATATTAATCACTGATACAAAGGGACCTACATATATTCTTGTAAGTGCTAAACTATCTCTTCCTGTCAATATAGACACAATTCACTGATCAGCAGCAATAAAACCTCTTTAATTGCATACTTTTGTTGCACACATTTCTAAGTAAGCATCTCCAAAGTATAAAAAGCATAATTAAAATCTATAATTCAACTATCTGGGTCCATTGATAGAAATATAGCCACATTTAAAATAAGCTTTAACTGTGTAACAGCTCGGTGCTTCAAAGAAAAGTAGATTAATACAAATAGCCTGCAGGGAAAGATAAAGATTCAGATCTGAGCAATCTGAAAAACTTGGTGTTTCTATGGAATCCAATTTCAGGCTACACAAATAAAGTTAAGAGGATGAGTAAACTTGCTGGATAGAATATTTTGTTATCCTAATCATTGTTGTTCATTGAATTAAATTTGATCATTCTGCCAAAGTTCCAATTTTACTTCATTCCTCGTGATACAGATTCATTCTGCCTTTGATGTTCTCTAAATATCATTGAAGCTAATGCCATATCAATTAAATATGCTGTTTAAGGAGGTTTTTTTTTCCTCACTAGTCAATCTTCATTTAAATTTTCTATATAGCTTAGCATCATCAGTCAGAACCAGATTCTCAGAAGAGTCTTATATTTTCAAAAGATTTTAGTCCCTGGTGCAACATTTGTTTATTTAGGTACTTGAGAAGGGTTAGAGCTGTACCGAATGACTCACTGGTTTTCAAATTAATAACTAGGATGATCCACTGCCATTAGTAGTCTAGCACTTTCACTGCATTTGTGCTAAGTTAATGTGTTTAACCAGATTGTGCCTAGTAGCTTGGGTTAGAACATTCAGATCCTCACTGCAAAAAATGTGGTAAAGAGAATGACAGGGGAACAAAATAATAATAATTATATAATGATAAATGAAGAGGATAGAAAAATGAAGAACAACATTCAATCTATCAGGAGGAAACCTTGAGTGTTGTGTGAGGTAGAGGAATTTTATGCAAGGATATGAATTACAGGAGGTGATTTAGTACTATGGATTTGAAGGTTAGGGAACATGAAAGGATTTGCAGAATGGCAGCACCTATATGGAGTAATGAAATCTAAAGCTCTTCAAATAGAAATAGGGTCACAAGATGAAGTAAGAAACACCCTTGTAGTAAGCATGTATGCATGAATTCACATCACATACTTGTGTGCAGAGCTGTGTAAAAGATATTGCAAGATACTATATCTGAGCTTAGACTAATTGCTTCATCATTGCATGTCATAATTGCAATCATTATGATATCATCAACAGCACTGTTAAACAAAACAAGCAGAAATCTGAGCTTACTTTGGGAAGCTGCTACTCTGGAAGGCTGGAGTGTGGCTCCTTTACTCACAGAATATCAAGGATTGAAGGGACCTTGAGAGATCATCTAGTCCAATCTGCCTGCTGGAGCAGGAACACCACAGAGCGAACTGTTAAACTACAGATTTTCCTGTGGTGGGCTGTTCTCAGTTTTGCAATGTATAATCAATTATTAACCAGACTAAGGAAAACTTCACCTTTAATTCATAAATATCTTCAGCTATTCTAAAACATTTCTCTCAAAAACATGTTCTCTGTGCTAACGTTGCATTGGTGAAATTCTTTAGGAATTGTCAGGACTGACATTTCTTTTGAAAATCTGAAAAACATAATCAGCTCCCTGACTGCCATCTCTCCCTTTATGGAGCAGGCACTGATGCTGGAAGTGATCTAATTCAGAATGTCAAATATTCAATGCTGATAATTCCAACAGTTAAAGATCTTTCCCCCAGTGTCTTTCTGCCATTTAAAAGTAAAGTTATACTGTCAAAAGTCTGCAACAAATGAATTAAAATTCCTCTTTAATTCATTAGGTTAATTTCAAGTAAGAAGTTAAGACTGATAATATGCAGGCAGAAATAATTATGGGAAATCCCAAAGAAACCAAGTTTATGAAAAATTTATTTCTGTTAAAATAGTCAATATGATGAATGCCCAAACCTGCATTATGCAGAAACATGATGCAATGCTTCTAGTTTTATCATTAATTAAATGGAATAGCCACTGGATAACCCCAAATTCAGAAAAGATATTGCTGTAAACAGTTACCCTCCCCAGAATCCCTAGATAGAGATTCTTCTCTGCAACCATCTGGGTACAGCTTCCTGGAGTTTTTATAAAACATGCTTTCACCTAACAGTTGAATTCAAATATAGCATTTCTATTGCAGACTTGTGGAATAAGTGTCATTTCACTCTAACAGTTAGCATATGGTACTTGGTGTTGGGAGAAAGAAAATTAAAGTTGAAGCCAAGTTGTCAGGATAACTACTAGCACATCTATAAGATAAACTGTGCAGGGTTTCTTTCTGTTCCTACTAATATTAGGGCATTTACATCTGTATTTGACAGTTTTGGAGCAGTCAGAGAGTAGCCCTGGAAGGGGAAAAAAAACTCATGAAAAATTCTGATGCCCTGGTATGTGTAATTAAAAAGCTGCTCAAGCTATTACTCCAATTAGTAATCATCTCTTTCAAAATTCATATTTTTGGATGAAAATAGAGTACACTGAGCAGAGGGACCCTTCGAGCATGGCTCACAGATTTGCTTGCCCATCTGGCCTTTCCCAGACACATATGTTACAGATCCCACAAATCTCTTAGCAACAACAGGTTAGACCCTGGACAGCTTTTGCTTTTCCATCTTTCTTTGCTGGAACAATATTCTCTCCTGACTGCTTCTTATAACTTCAGTTTTCTTATAAAAAACATAGCTTTTAGCAGGCAGAGCTTACCAAACAGTATTTAAGAATGGAGACTGCTCCTAATGCTGGGAACTTGCCTACCATTACTAAATCATTACATTTCTCAACATCTGTTTTGCAGGGTGGAATGAAACACATTCAGATGCAGCCACTTGCCTCCCTGTCATGCATGGTGAAGTTCATGAAAAGCCTCTTAAGCTGCTTTGAGCTTTAAACCTGGTTTGAATGGGGAAATCTGCACTGATAGATGAGATTTAAACATCTCTCACAGTGTGTCTCTTAAGGTCTAATTGGCCAAAACATTCCACTACCTAGCACCACAACTTGTCCAATCCACAGCTATATAGCATTTGCTCATGTTTTTTGATGTTTACCTCTACTGAAATCCAGATTACTGCTTGTATAGTTTGTCAGGTTAACAGCCTGTACAAATGCTGGGTTTTTAATATATCTCAAAACCAGCTATAGGCCTGGATGTGGCAGCACAAGTTTTGCTGGTCTCACACTGTGTCAAAAAGCAGCAGTTCTGATGCAGAACTAACCACAGACAAAGGTGATTTACTGCACTTCTTAAGCATTTTTATTAAATATTAGATTGTGCAGCTAAATAATAGCTCATCATCTATAACACAGAAGCTCAGTATCATTTAATGTTCACAGGCTTTAATTTTGAAAGCATTTCAATATTATCTCAAAATTATTTTTTGCATTCAGGTTTCATTTAGGCACCTGCTTAAATCAGAGAGTTTAAATCTGTGTTGAGGATTAAATACTCCTTCATGATCTAAACATAAATCTGTCCTAAATATTTTTTAACATGTCTGTTCATAATAGCTTCTAGAATTATATTCTTCATTATAAAAGCATCAGAATTTGTAAATTACAATGATGTCATGACATGGAAAAGTTGACAAGTATATAAAAGATTTTTTTTTGCGATTCTGTAGAGATTTAGATTGTGAGAACTGTCATAATTCTGATGAAAAAGTAATTAAAATTCTAATTTCAGCTACTCACTCGAGAGAAAACTCATCCCCCTGTTTATCATAGTTTTGATTTTCATTTTGGAAATCTCATTTAAGATTAAAAAGTCACACCAACCTCTTCTATTAATTTCTAGATAGAGGAGGAAAAAATAGCATTCAAGCTTTTCCCTTTTCTTTCTAAACTTCTGTATCAATGTGCTATGAAAGTGATCTGAAGTTTCAAATTATGAAGGTGTTCTGCATTTTAAGAAAGTATTTTGTGATTAATTCTTTGTGATGTTGAAATATTAGCACATTTTCTCTGAATGTTATTGTAAAGTCAGTATTGGCAGTACTCAGTGCTACAATCTTTCTATTCTTACCAAGAATGAGGTAATTATGGTGGTATTTGGGAAAACTACAAATACTGTGGAAATGATTCTATGATCCGATATGAGATGCACACTCAATTTTCCATTATTTCTTTATCATCAGTATGACAATAGCACAACATGTTGAAGTATTTTCTGATCAGGTCTTTTGCTTGAGACTTTTCTTGAGCTAAAATTGTTCCCTGAAATACAGTCACTCATTCAAGCTCCTGATTCTGGGAAAAGTGTAACTTTCATGCTGCTGAAATACTCATTTTCACATTGACACAGTTATGCCTAAATAAAGGATGTAATCCTTTGAATTTATCCAGAATTCATACTAATGATTTATTTGTGGGGTTTTCTGTGTAGGGCAAGAGGATAAGGATGGGCTGATCTCTTCTTCCTGGTATCCGGTGACAGGATGGGTTGGAATGGGTCAAAACTGGATCAGATGTGGATCAGACATTAGGAAATATTTTTTTTTTATCAAGAGTGTGGTCAAACATTGCAAAGGTTTCCTAGAGAGATGGTTGATGCTTCAACTTCTGGTCAGCTGAAGCAGATGATTACTGTAGGTCTCTTCTAACACAGTTGCTCCAGTTTAGTCTACCTAAGTTGGTAGATACAGATGGATTTCATTTTCCTTCCTTCCTTCCTTCCTTCCTTCCTTCCTTCCTTCCTTCCTTCC
>VZTY01015432.1:142011-177476 GCA_013400935.1 Turnix velox
AGAAGGTTCAGGGGGGACCTCAGAGTAGCTTCTCAATACCTGAAGGGGGCTACAGAAAGGCAGGGGTAGGACTTTTTAATAAGATATGTGATGGGAGGACTAGAAATAATGGATGTAAATTGGAAGAGGGTAGATTCAGGCTAGATGTAAGAAAGAAATTCTTTTCAGTGAGGGCAGTAAAACACTGGAAGAGGTTGCCCAGAGAGGCTGTGGATGCCCCCTCTCTGGAGGTGTTTAAGGCCAGGCTGGACAAGGCACTGAGCAGCCTGATGTAGTGGGAGGTGTCCCTGCCTATGGCAGGGGGGGTGGAGCTAGATGATCTTTAAGGTCCCTTCCAACCCCTACTATTCTATGATTCTATGACTCTATAACTGGGAACTGCCCTCATGTGTTTTTATCTTGGTGTGTTAAATTATGGAAATCAACTAATATATATAAAGCACTAGAACCAAGACACATTTGAACAACTCATTAACAGTTAACATCCAATGTTTTCACTACATTCACCTTTTAGGTATCAGTTTGTTTTACCCAAGCCAAGGTGGTGACAACAATAATAAAGTCATTCCAGGATTCCACTGTCTTTCCCTGCAAATGCTGGAGTTACAAGCTGAACTCTGTAGCACGTTCAGAGGTTAAAAAGTGCTCTTGGATATTAAAGAGGAAGAAGTACAAAAGCATTATTGATTTCATTCATTATTCACTGGACAGAGGTGCAACAAGCAAAGCTTTTGGAGTATTACTAACGTTTTTCTCATTGATTTACCTGGACAACAAGGATCGAGATTTTGCAGCACAGGGACTTAGCAACTTTGTAAAAAGGCAGTGAATAGGAAAAAAATCCTTTGTTTGTCTGTTTCTTTGCATCTACAGCTATCAAATTACTTGCAATATAGATTAGGGGAAAAAGTGTTACTTTTCTGAAATGAGTAGTAAGCATGAAAAGGTACCATGTCCCTAATTTTGATTGTTGTAATATAGTAATATAATTAATACCTTAGGAAGGGAGAAAGGACTGGCAAGTGAGGTTCACACTTGCCCCCATAATTTAGCTGTTTCTGCAGCAAACCTAGTAGACATGCAGAAATGGAGCTGACTAAGAAAATGTTTGCCTGTGTTAAAAACAGGCTTCAAATACTGGAAGGAAGAGTTTAAATATAAAAAGCATCTGCAAACCAACAATCCAAGGAGGAATTACTCAGTTCAGCTGAGGATCTTTGTTACATTTAAAAAATGTTGAATGTTGACTTTTTCACTTCATTACTCACTCCATTTTCCAGATGGTTCAGGAAAAATCTGAACAAGAGAGACCCATGCGGGATGCAGAGATAACCTTGTCTGTTGCGCACAACCAGGCATTTTATTTTGTATTTATTTTTGTTTCCTATATTTTAGTAAATTATTAATCCACTAGAGGACCTTCTCTGGTTGTCCCATTACATCATGGCTCCTTTATGAGATTTTTGGCTGGGAATCTTCTCTAGTGCCTTTGTAAAGCTGAATGCTCTAAGATTAAAGTGAAACTGTTTCTGTTTGGACAGGGGAAAGAACACTGTCCCTCTGGTAATCCCCTCCAGAAGAGCTGTAATGAGACCACTCACAGCTACTGTCATTACTACTGCAAAATCATCAAAGCCTGTCCATTTTTCTTTCCACACTGCAGTGGTACCCTGGGACAAACCCTGCCACAGGCACAGCAAATATTTATGCCTCACCAGAGATATTCTATCCCCTACCCACACTGTACTCCCTGCTACTGCTGATCAGACCCTGTTCCTGTTTTCCCAAAATCTTTCATTGTAGCTCATATCCTAAATAGTAATAAAGGTTTTTCAGCCAAACCAGCACAACTGAAATTCCCAGATTTAGGTCCTGATCCAAACTGAGGAGTCATTGGTAGGTAAATTCATGTCTTGGAAAGGCATTTGATCACATCCTTCTCAAGTGATTTATCACTGTGTAAGATTTAAGTTGTAAATGAAGACTGAAAATTGAATTTCTGGTTTTACACAGTAGGAGAGCCAGATTGCCTATAGGTTTACTCAGATGTATAGTAAAACAGGTCTCAGTATTCTTCTGGTCTCGTATAAGTTGCAGAGAAATCCACTTGACCTCTGCAATACTAGAACAACAGTGGTAGAACACGGAATGGAGAAAGATATAAAAAATGTATATAGAAATCTGTCTTCCTTCTCCAGGAAATTTTCTGCAAATGGTCTTTTATAATATGAAGAAACTTTACTGGACAAGCACAAGAAGGTGTATTTGAAAACAGTATTATATTTTCATATGCCCTCTGCTTCTGGTTAAAAGTAGTATTTGGGTTTTACTCAACACTGAGAAAAAAAATGCATTGGGAGAGCTTATACAGACTGCTAAATTATTCACATATTTCTGTGCCATAGGTTTTGAAACCTCCTTTTAAAATCAGTCAACTAAACCTCAATTTTGATGCCAAATGTATCATGCATTTTCTCCAAAGCAAAGCAATTGTTTGGGTTGTTATCAAAATGTTACTATTTTGCATGTTGTCATCAGTCAGATAACTATTCACGTGGTATGCAGTGATCTCACCAAATATAAACACAACCCATCTCCTGAGTCTAGAAATGAAAGTTGTAGTTTTGCCCCAGCTTAGACCTCATGCCCTTTGCTTTCTCCAAAGGGATATTCGTAGCATCAAGTTAGTCACGTGTGTAAGATTTTATAGAGTCAGGAGACAAGAAGAGGAAAAGGTAAAGAAAATATGACCCAGCAATTTCTTGGGAGGTCAGTTTTTCATCTGAAAAATAACAGTGTTACTCCAAACTGTGAAAGTAATGTCTCCACCAGGGAGTGGCCTTATGATGCTCTCTTTGCTCTATTTTGTTCTCTGTTTTCTCTGCTTGCTAAAAGTGAGAAAACCATTCTGTATAGTAGCCTATTTGCATAACTCTGAGGTCTAGGACAGAAGAAAAATCAGAAGGGAGACAGGAATAGCAATGGCTGGTGTTCCGAGTGCGGAAAATAATGCATGCCATGCATGTAAAGGTGCAATTCCATGAGCCAGTCATCCATTCTGCCCCTTTCTTGGGGTTGTTCATTATAGAGGAAGTATAAGACCTTCAATGAAACAAGGAAAGCAGGATATTTTAAAAAAGCAAGAGACAGCATACAACTAAATCTGTGAAATATTCTGTCTCATGAAAGGAGGAGAAATATTTTATCTAGATTGCAAAAAGATGTGAATATTTCTATGAATAGCATTGACAGTCGTATATTTTCTAACATAAAATTGTCAAGGATGCTAGTGTTCATGCTTTGTTTTTTAAACTGCTAACCAACAGAGCAGTGATGAAATTTACTTCCACGTCGTTGTTGTGCAATTAAGGCTTATCAGCTGAGTGCTGAATGCCTTAGCTCCCACTGGAGCCAAGTAGCCCACCAGCTTGCATCGTCTGCCAGATGCTTTGTGGATGCAAGTCCACACATCTGTGAACCATCCCCTCTACCACAGCTGGAAGTGAGATACAGAAAATGCTGGAACACTAGACTGTTAAACCATGGCCATTTCCTTATACTTGCACTGAAACACGTGGCAAGAGAGAAAGAAATAGAGTTGGAGAAGAATTATAAATTTGTCATAGAGGGAACCTCAGATTATACACAACTGAATCATGAGCCCATTCCTGCAAAAGAAACTTTTGAGCAGGGGTTGAGATTTAAGGGATTTCTAACACTTTTAGTTTATTTCTATTATATTTTTCTTCTAATATCAATGTGATATATTTGCTATCCTTTTGTTATTTTTATTTCTTTCACTTGGAATTTTTGAAATTGACTGACTCTTCTTACAAAATTGCTTTATTTTGTATAAAAACCAATCTCAGGCAGGCATTTAGACTCCCTGCTCTGGTTTCTGTTGCATTGCTTCTATGGCACTGATATTCTCATCAGGAGCTTTGGGGTGAAAAAAAAGAGAGTAGAAGGGAAGAGTATGAAATCAATGCAGAAAAGCCATTCTGTCCATTTAGAAATCCCAGACAGACATAATTCATGGCTCCTACTATTTTGTAGACAACCAACATTGGTTTTAAAATTGCAGTCTATGTGGTGTGTGTCTCAGCTTGCAGTTCTAGTTCCACCAGAAAAACTAAGCAGCCTCATTCATCTGATATTCTTAAAGATGTTGTTGGACTAGAGCAAAGATCTCTCATGTTGCAGAAGTGACTGCAGTATGTGAAGAGAAGAAAAGTTGTGTATCACCTCATTCCACAAAAAAAATCAGTCTCATAAGTGAAAATAAATATCTTGATATTTTAATAGGATACGTGGTGGAAGGACTAGGAATAACAGCTGAAAATTGGAAGAGGGAAGATTCAGGCTGGAAATAAGAAAAATTCTTTCCTGTGAGGGTGGTGACACGCTGGAAGAAGTTGCCCAGAGAGGCTGTGGATGCTCCCTCTCTGGAGGTGTTTAAGGCCAGGCTGGATGAAGCATTTAGCAACCTGGTATAGTGGGAGGTGTCCCTGCCCATGGCAGGGAGGTTGGAACTAGATGATCTTTAAGGTCCCTTCCAACCCAAACTATTTTATTCCATGATTCTATCTTGATCTATTTGACAGAGTGGAGAACCTTTGGGTAATTATCAGTATCTTTCCATAGAAATGGAAATAAATAAACTGACTAAAAAAGACATTTGGAGTAGAGGCATTTGAACAGGCTTTCTATTTCTTATCTTCATATCAGATTATTAATTTTCTTTATCCCAAAAATGCATATGTAATTTTTTTATCTGACCATCACATTTTCCTTTTTCTATCTCTGGTAAACATTACTCTGAGCCTTAAAAAAAATCCCTCTCCCTTTATCCTTTATGGCGATGCAGCAGTAGCTTGCGGTAGCTTCACACATTTTCATGTCAGTAAAAACAGCACTTACTCTAATGCAAAAATCTTACCAACTACAATTATTTAAACAGTTAATGACTCTTCCTATAGTAACTTTTCATTATCTTGGTTTTTATTTTCAATTTATTTTCATTTCCCTCTACTGTACAAAGAATAGTGAAGCTTTGTACTGTGGCAGAAGGTTTTGCTTTGCTTGCAAGCAGCAGCAGTTCTCTAAATCTCTGATTTTGTGAATCATATGTGCTGTTTTCTGTAACAGCCTGATACCTATAAGGTTAGCCAGGCACATCCAACATAAAGAATCCTACATAAAGCCTACAGGCTCAAGTAAAGTCAGACATTTTGCAGTTCCCAAGGAGGTGATAACTATCTGCAATATTCAGAAACTTTGCCCATTGAAACATGTCCCTCCCCTTCACCTCGAAGTTACTGCACTGCAAATAAAATGTCTTATTTTTGCTGGCTGTTATTTAAACAGGGATATCTTGTGCAAAGACTGTTTTTTGTGACCTTGCTTTTCAGTCTTGACAGCGGCAGGCTGTAAATCATTTGTGTGATTAGCTCTAACATATGTTTTTACTAACAATTTCAGATTACCTTAATGCCATAGATTTCAAAGCATGTTTATCAGCAGTAGGTAAAGGAAGGAGATGAAGTGCAGCAAATACATAACTACATAGATGTATAATCACTGTAACAGCTTTTTTTCCTGCTTTAGTTGCTGCTTTTCTATGTAGCAACCTTATATAATTTGGGTCATTCAAACAGTTCAAATCAAGAATCAGACTCATAGAGTAGTTTGGGTTGGAAGGGACCTCAAAGATCATCGAGTTCCAACCCCCCACCTCCCACTAGATCAGGCTGCTCAGTGCCATGTCCAGCCTGGTCTTGAACACCTCCATGGAGGGGGCATCCACAACCTCTCTGGGCAACCTCTTCAAGTGCTTCACCACCCTCACTGTAAAGAATTTCTTTCTTATGTCAAGTCTAAATCTACACCCTTCCAATTTATATCCATTATTTCTGGTCCTCCCATCAGAGATGTTCTTCATTCAATACTCCATGGTTCAGAAGTATTTTGCAAGCTACTTGGATTTTGTATCTTTCTGAAAAGTTTTAGCATGTCTCCATGCTAAAAGTTTGTGAGTCTAGAGAGGCTAGCTGGGGTAAATTTCAGGATATAAATACCTAAAACTTGGGCATAAAGGTATTCTTTAGTTTCCAGATGTAAAAGTAGATATTTACGAAGTTGGTAGTGAACACTGGCCATAATAAGAAATCAAGGCCTGTTTTCTGCAGGAGCCATATAAATATATCTCATGTTAGAATGTAGAATGTGAGATACATTGCAAAATCTTTCAGTATAAGCCATACTGTGCTTTCTCATTAAAACAAGTAGATTTTGACTCTGGGACTGAGCCTTTTCTGAATTGACTTCACATTTGGTGCCAGTAATAGAACTGGGTTTTCATTAAAGCACTGAGTGTCACGTCTCTCAACAGACCCAGCTGGGCCATGTCTTCTTCTGCATTTACGCTATTTGCATCACAGTGACAGGATGTGTGAAAAAAGTCCTAGAGCTACACAGCTGCCATTTCTTTAAACTACTGCCACTCAAGCACACTTAAGAAGTTGAACAAAATGTTTAAATAACTTCCCTGTGTGTTCAGGCCAAAGAATATAAGATGACATATTGAACCCAAACACAAAAGGCCCCAGTGTACCTGCTGAGATGGAAGCATCTGACATGCAAGAGATGAAGGAAGCATCTGATCACCTGGGCAAAAGGCATTCAAAGCTGCTACCCCTGGGAAGAGTGTACAGCCTGTACAGCTCTCTCCTTTCATGTGCCAACAGGGAGAAATGGCTCTCTGAAAGGCAGAGGAATGAGTTATTGTTTTTCTTGGTAAGAAAATGTAGCTCTCTAAGTAGGCTACATGCTCTGAAGAGAATGAGTATCTGACACACTAGAAATTTCTAACAAAGAGGTACAATTCAGCACCTCACTCACTGTGAGCTGGTGAATAAAATTACCAATAAGCCAAATTACAGCAGCATATTTGGTGGAAATCAATAATATTGAACTATTGCTGTAATAGTTGTGAACACTCACTTACTTCTTCAGAGAGAAAAAGTGTTTATGTAGTTGAATGAAATCCATCTATAGAAATAATCCTACGTGACTGGGAGACACACAGCCAATAATCTGTCTGAGTGTCCTGGCCAAAGTGGTGAAGAAAAGTGATGTGAGCCCCAAAGCGTGGATTGCTTTCCATTCATGAAGATTGTTTTCCCTTCAGTGTTAGATGGAGAAGCCATTCTTCAGTTCCTTGCCTGTGCTGCTCTGAACTCCTAAAAGCTTCTCATATTTCACATCAGCAACTGTTCCACTCCACTAGTGGATGAAGTGTTTTGTCTGTGGAGCCTGTATATCCATTTCATTTTGTCTAAGCTTAACACTATTTTGGAGTTTACAGGATGCTATGTAAATGAAAATTGTTAAACTATATTAATCAAAGTAAAAATAATAACTTACTTTATAGAATCATCCAATGGTTTGGGTTGGGCAGAGACACCTCCACTAGACCAGACTGCTCAGTGCCTTGTCTGCCTTGCTTTATGCTCACAGAAGGAATACAGAAAACAACAACTTTCTGAGCTAAAGCAATGACTATGTGAAGGTGTTTTTCCTTTTTGTTTTTACCATGCCATAATAATGCAATCACTATCTGTATCATTAAATTTGCTTGAGTCAAAACCAGGCAACCAGCTCCCCTACGGCCACTCTCCTTCCTAGTAACTGAAACATAAGGAAGAAAAAAATTTTAAAAATTCCTTTTTGTGTTGAATAACAGAAATTAAAATAGTTTCAGTTTATAATTTAAATTAGCTAGAACAATAACACGTAATATGATTATGAGATTAAATTGTCCCTAGAACAGAAGGGGAAAAAAGGAATGCCTTGATATTTCAGATTAGCAAAGCAGAGAAAGATGTGGGTTTCCTACTAGACTGGCATCTTTTTCTCTTTTTCCTTTTCTCTTTCCTTTTCATGTCAACAAAGAACACAGTGTAGTATCTTTAGTGTTATTATAGCATTTGCAGTATATCTTTTAGTATGTGTAGAAAATCTTGTTTTCAGCTTAAAAAAGAGCAGCAGGAAATGAATGCATAGCAACAAGTAAACTGCTCTGAAACATGAACTGGATCTGTTCATATCAGACAAATACAACAGAAGATGGAGGACAGGAGCTGTCTTTAACTTCATCTCATTATCTCAGCAGCTATAAAATGCAGCTAATGAGGCTCATATGGACCACCTCATGCTCCATGCCAAGCCTACCTTAGAGATCAAAGCATTCATTAACAGCAAGGAATCAAACACTTTTTATTGCTATTATTCAAACTTACATCCCAACACAAAAGATTTATCATTTAGCCAAGTTAATGTAAGAAGATTAGTCCCAGAGGAAGAACAGTGAAAGAGAACAGGTGAGCGCTCTGGTTTTCTTGATGCCCAAGAAAGGGACATGTTGTGAAGCAAAAAATGAACACTGGGCTCTGCTCTGTGCCAAAAGTGTTGATGGAGGATGTTTTTGCCCTACCTTTTTGCTCTGTGCTTTCCACTGCTGCCCCTGAACACTTCTTCAATGCCTGGACAGGCAGAAGACAAGGCATCCCTTCCTTCCTTTCCATTAGCAAACCAGTCTAAACATCTGCAGCACTTCACAGTCTCAGTGAAGAATTCTAGATGTTCTTGTAATGAAAACAAATAAAATATTTACATATATCAAGGAGGAAAAAGAGACGATGAACATTTGGTCTGGCTTCCTGAGTAGTGAAATCATTCAATAATTTCTGAGCTGAGCCCTTCAGCTACTTCAGATATTTTCAGGGATGCCACATGACAGCATATGCTCAGTCAGCTGTGTATACCACTTTCAGTGCTTGGGATTAAGGAATTTACAAGAATATTCTGGAATCTGTTTTTCTATTTCCTACCTGAGGATATTCTCTGGTGTGTTTGGTGTGATCCTGTTGTATTCTAGATAACTTGGGGTTTATCTTTAGGCAAAATTAGTAACTTTGATTATAGTTTCAAATAGCTGTTTATTTTCTTTTTTCTAAAAGCAAGTCACATGTGGCATTTCTGAAATTCATTAGCACATTTATGTTGACATCAAGAAAGCAGCATTTTCAATACTTGTTAATAATAATAGGTTTTATCCTCCTGGTATTGTCTTTCTAAAACAATCACTACTAGCTCAGTGCATCTATAGGTATGAGAAAATGTGCATTATTTACCTGAAATAAAACAACATCAGAAAACTGCTCTTACAAAGATTGCACAGACTTTTATTAAAGGACATTGTTGTGCACGTTGGTTCAATATCTAGACTCATTCAATCTCATCAAAATAAGAGCTCTATTGTTATGTCAGACTAATATATATCACTCACACAAAATTATAAACTCTTTCTCCTGCTTCTTCAGTTCAGAAAAAAAATTCAGTGACAGAACATTAAACCTAATGTTACTAATCAGTATTCTCTTTTCCCATGTTGATTTAGAAACTGTTTATTATTCAGATACCTTAAAAAAGAGTGTAAAACACATAGTTTTCTCCTCTGCAGTTCTAGTAAGATCATTGTATATTGTATGTGGCATTGTATCCTGCTGCAGGACAAGTTATATTTAGGATCCGTATTTTACCAGAGCAAAAGATAACATACTCAGGATTTTTTTTTTTAACCTTCAATTTTATATACTTTCTAGTATCTGAGAATTTACTGTAATGAGTTTGAAAATCTGGTATTATAAACACAACAAATTATCCACAGGATAAAGGATGGAAAGTGATGAATTGCCAGAACATAAATCTGCAACATTCACTCATGGTTAGTAGTAACAGAAGAATGGCAAGACTGATTTATGACCTGCTCATGTATCTATTCCAATGCAGAATATTTCCAATTACAATACACAGACAAATTGAATTAAAGTTATTAAAATGAGGAAACTATTTTCTGCTTTCTTTTCTGTAACTACAAAAGTTTTTCATTTTCTCATAAATTTAGTATTAAGCATAACGTTCATCAAAATGCACAGAACAATGTTGGACATGTAGCTTATTTTAAATCTCATATTTCATCAACAGAAAGGATACTGTGTGTCAGGGAGTGCAAGAAGTTTGAGCTTCAGATAGAGTATAACAGAGTGAAATTGTCTTTCAGAAATGTCTGAAACCCTCATAAAGACAAAATGTTAAATCCATTCAGATGTTAAAATAGTAGTAATTGTTTTATCTCCTGTTTGAACCATGTCTCTTTGGTATATTGGAGAGGTCTCATGATAAATCTGAGAACCTCTGCCTCTGCTGTGCTCTAAAATATCCCAGACAACAAGAAAACCAGTAGTTTTTAAAGCTGGTCACAACCCCTCAGAAGGAACAGGATGTCATAAAAGGAAAAAAAAATTATATTTTTATTGTCCTATTGTTGTCTGCTTTTACTAGTTGTGGGAACACATTGGTTTCTAGTCCAAAGGTAAGAACCTGTGATTTTCAGTATATAAGTGCAGACAATGTTAGAAAATTTGTAAGTCTTCAGATATTTCCTCCTGAGTGGTTAGAAATTAGTGTGGGAGTGTCATCCCTTTTTCTGAGTGGAGCTGGGTCCTCAGTTCCCCCTTCTATTGATGATTATCATACAAGTGCAGTAGCTGTGGTGTATATAGCACATTTTCAAATGAAAATGGAAAAGCCACAGGATGAGAACACAGAGTTATCTGAAATTTTCAGGTCTTACACTGATAACTGAATACATTACCTGTAGTTATAGAGAAGATGGAGTCAGGCAGAGGATTGTCAAGATACCACAAGGAAATAAGTCTAATTTCAGTTGTGCATAGAAGAAAATCACAGTGAGAGTGGTTAAGATGTCATCCACAAAGTGCAAATATGAGCTTCCCCCTTCTTGGGGATCCTCAGAATTTGGCTGAACAAAGTGTTCATAACGGGTGAAAAATTCCTGAAAGTGTGAGCTTTCAGCAGGGAGCTGAACTAAACAGCTCCAGAGATTCCTTTTGATCCAAATTACTCTGTGAGTCTATAAAATAATACAGGCACTTGTCATTGAATAATAGAATGATTTAGGTTGGAAGGGCCATCTTGTTCCAAACTCCTAGCACAGGCAGAGACACCTCCCACGAGACCAGCTTGCTCCAAGCCTTGTTCAACCCACCTTTGAACACCTCCAGGGATAGAGAATCCACAGCTTCTCTGGGCAACCTGTTCCAGTTCCTCACCTCCCTAAGAGTGAAAAATTTCTTTGTAACATCTGATGTAAATCTATCTCCCAGTTTGAAGTCATTACCCTTCTTTCTATCACTAACCTCCCTTTTTCATGTTTAAAAAATTAGAGTTCTATTTCCCTTTTTCCAGTCAGAGGGAACTTCACCAGATTGCCAAGACTTTGCAGATATGGATAGAAGCTTGGCTTTCAGAACTGATCTTGGCTGCTTGGACAGTTTCTCTATTTTCCATCCAGGCTTCCTATCCTCACTTGAGACTCTTATTTCAAGCAAACCACACATAGTATTAGGAAGATCCTTTCTTTCATGTTCAGACATGATCCAGATCTGCAGAAAGAAAGACACATATCGGAAAATATCCCTAAATCTGCTGCGGTTACTTTTCTATTACAGTATCCCAAAAGACTGTAGGAAAAAAAAAGGGGTTTAAATGGGTTTCTTATTCCTTAATGGGTTTTTATTCACCGACACTTTATTTTATTGATTTCTAGCCTTCCAGTAATTTGAATGATTTTTGCAGAGGACCAATATGAAGTCTGGTCCAAAGAGCAATTTTATTTTACTCAGGGAAGAGAAATCTAATTTGCAGTTAGATCAGCTCTCAAAACCTAAAGTAAAAGACAGACCAGTTAAGGTTTATGTTCTCAGATAGTACCCAGCTGTGATTTATTATCTGGAGTTAAACTTCAGCCCAGACTTAGGTAATATTTTACCACTTCAAGAGTTTTCATCTCTACTTAGGTGCTAGAACTTCTGTTCTTACAGAGGGGATCTTTCTGCTGAGCCAAGGACACAAATCAGGCTTTAAATTCTGAGCATTCTCAGGGCTGCCTGTCTTCCTGAAAAGATTTATTAGCTTTTAGTGTTACCAGATAGTTAGCCAAACTGCATTGGCAGAGTTACTTGGGGAAATGAAGGTCTGCTGGACAGCCTGCAGAGAAGAAAAATGATGAGAATTTTGATAAATCTGGGTAAGATGAGTGAGTTAAACAGATGAAGTAAGATCCTAACAAGTGATCAAAGGAATGTGTAACTTCATATCTAAAGGAATGCTCTTTAATAATTTGCTACATTTCCTGTTTCCACAGTGTCTGTCCCTTTAATGGGAGATTAGTGTAATTTCCTTAAAAATATTGTTTTAGCATAGCAGGAGATGAGAATATGAATCCAACAGGTAATTTCTCTTGAATCAATTTCTATTTGGTTCTCATATTTGCTGTTAGATGTTGGAGAAAAAAATATTCTTTGCAATGAGGTAGGAAAAAAATAGTTCATATATATAAGCAAGCAGAAAAGAGGAAGAAAAATATGTGGGTTGCCAATAGTAGAATAAGTGCAGAAATGAGGAAAGCAGCTTGATTAATATGAATTTATAAAGTCATAGCCATGATTTTGCCCTTGTATTGCATTAATTGAGTCAGATTTTTTTCTGTTGCACTTTTTGCATGCCATAGCTACCAGTATTCACATTACTGCAGAACCAAATGTCCCTTCTCTGTGCTTGCCCAGTGCTTCCTACAGCAGAACACAGAGAGAGTGCTTGGGAGCTGAATGGGTAACAGCGAAGAGGGAGTTTGAAAAACACACATTTATCATCCTTGTTTCTTAGATGACTGCAAACAGAGGTCTTTATCAAAGATCATATAAAAGCTCCTTGGGGGGACTAAAAAGCTGAACTCCTGTAGGCAATATGCTGAATTTAATGCTTTACCAACACAGTTCTTTTTCCTCAATTCAATAAAGAAAATGATAACCTTTAAACCAGTGAAATATATGCTGGGTAGGGAACCATATGAAAATCTTCAAGTGTGATTTTGAGAAATGGTGATTGATTAGAGATGGTGTGCTGTGGTTTGCAGTCACCCATTTTAAATATCTTCATTTGAAGAGTAAGTAAAAAGTCTATTTATATTTACAAAATGCTTCATATTTTTGCTAGCCATAAATCCAATCTTACTTGAAGTACAAGTTTCACTCATTTCTTTCTACAAATAATTTTAATTGAATATTTGGGTAGTCTTTTCCATCATTAGATGTTTGGAGAAAATAGTTTAGAGTAATATGAAGCAGCAAAAGAATATTAACTGGCCTATTTGGAATGCTAACCAAGCTTTAACTCAGTATGAATAGTTAAATTCAAGTACTCCAAGTTGCACACAAGTGGTTCACTACCAACACAAAGAGAAAATATTTTTTTATCACAATATGAAATAAAAAAACCTGAGGTCAAATAACAAAAATCAGCAATTCAAGCCTTCAGGTAACTTCAGGAAAACAATATTTTCCACAGATCTGCAATTAAAGTAAAGATAAAAGAGAGAAATTGCTCTTTGTTGTTTCTGTTTCATCACATTTTTCGGTTTCCATAGATAACAAGGATTAGACATGATCTCTTAATAGTCCCAGATGATGTACCTGAAAAGTCACAAAGCTTCATCCACAAGGTCATAAAATAATTCTTGAAAAATATTTGTAAACATTCAGGATGCAACTTATCTTTGAAACAAAATCACCGATGAAACTGATTTACAATCTAATTATACCCTCAAAATTGACATGGAAAGGCTATAATTTTCCCAGAAAGCTTCCTAAAATGAAGAGATATAATTATGTTCATTTCAGCAGCTCTTTTACTTTAATACTGAACAGTAAAAAAAAAATTTGCAAAATAAACCAGTTTGGTTTAGCTTTCTGCTAGAGATTGTGATTAGGGACTAATTAATTCAGAAATAAGTCATGAGCTTAGTGGCTTGGAAATTTCTTGAGCATGAACATATATTTGTTTTCTTTAAATAAAAATATTTAGATCTAAAATTCAAGGCATATTTTCTTGTACTCCTAGGTTTTAAGATAAATCTTACAAAATGATACTCAGGCATAATAATTTTTTTTTCTTCTCAGTGTACCTTCCCAGAAATTTTCTGTTTGGGACTAGATTCTGATACCCTAATTCATAACAATTAAATATTTTATGAGTATGTCTCCCACCTATGAATACCTTTGTTATCTAGAACAAGACAGTAGTGAGACATGTAGTGTGGGTGTCACATAGAGCAGTAGAGGAAGCACCAGGAAGCATCTACCATCTTTCTACATGACAAGACAGAATAAGTAGCAGAATCAAATCCTCAAAATAAAAGCCCTGATGCAAACAGTAAATAAATTTCTACAGCTGCATGTGTACATACTTGAAGACAACTTGGAGAGAAAAATATTTTCCTGTGTTTAAAACTATCCAGGAGAAGCTGAAAGAGATTTGGTGTAATTAAAGTTATCCATTACACCTCTAAATTCTGCCCTCCTATCCTTGCCTGTCCTTTTGCATAATAGAACTGATCTAAGTACCCTGTGAGGAGACAACAAAATTTCTTGTAATATGAAGTAAAATGTGCTTTCATATTTAAAGGCATTATTACTACAAGAGGAAGTTTTGGAACTTTGTTTAGATGCACAGTTCTCTGCTACAATATCAAAACGCAATAACTGTGATAATTTTTTGCTGGATTATTTGTCAGAGAGGTCCACTGAGTTAGGGCCAGTTCCAAAGACATACTTGTGCACTATTATAAATTAATTAATCCTGGTTCTTATTATTTCTGACTGTAAGAATTATGAAATATTTTATTGTCTCTTCTTTATGTGTTTCCACTCATTTCTCCTGTATCAACATCTGATTTAAAGTCCATGCTTAATGAAATAATTAATTTGGAGCCAGGTGCTTCCTGCAATCTAAACACAATGTCTTGAACTTGCTGCCTCATTCATTTCCTGGTCAATTTGGTTTTTTATTTATTTCTTTGCAACTTTGGTAACTTCAGACAGTGATATTTAACAAAAAACCTGGTATTTGGCTTTTGTTATTCATTGTCCCACATGCAATAACCCTGTTAAGAGGAAGAAATATTAATTCAGGTCTGTGTATGGAGTGGCTGGCTTATACTACCATTTATAGGGATTTGGTGAGATTTAACAACAAATTCTTTTGACAAGAAAAGAAATGGCCTTCAAAACCAACAGTGTTTTCAAGAGTAGCATATCTTTTTCCATTAAATTGTGTCATCTTATACCTAATGCATTTCTGAGTTTGTCACTTTCCATTCTACTAGTAGTGTCATTCTATTAACCTTCTATACAAGGTATGATCTCAAAATCAGTTCTTGAGACCTTGAAGGTAAAAATCTGAAGAAGCCTCTGTACATCTTCAGATAATTGCTTCTCTAAATGAAGTTGTCTTTTTCTTTTTTCATTTAAAATAAAGGAAAGTGAATTTTTTTTGATGAAATTAAAGAGTTCAAGCCTAAAATACTGGTTAGGTAGCAGAAAATGAACAAAATATAATAATTTTTCACCTTGGCTTTTCCAGCTAAATGTAGTTGTCATTTTGGGTCACTAAATCCAGAAAACAGGGCTGAACAAATGTCATTCTAAAACTGTGTTATTAGTTTGTTTCACACATGGAGTCTACTCTGTCATGCTTTCTCAGAGGTGACATAAAACAAGAGAATAACTGTGGCAGAAGAGACAAGATTCATGGCAGAAGCCATGCTTGTGGAAGGCTGTACATAGGCAAATAAATTTAAAATACTACCATTTCTTTCCATATTTGCTTCCTAGCTTTTTCTGAAACATCACAGATTTTGAAAACTGATGCATAGCCAGTGAGATAAAGAAAAATTTCTCTAAAAATTGCCAACAAAAAGAAATTCTGTCTGCATAAAAGGGGGGGATACAATCAATGACTTGATTTAAATCCTGTAATTCACAGAAGACATACTCAAGGATAGTTGAAAGTACAAGTTTAGAATGATCTCTCTTTAGAAGGACATTTAATTGCACAAATTTTCTGCTGATGCTACACTATGATTGAATATTAGCAGCATTAAAAGACTACCAAAAAGGTCACAGAAGTGCTATCATGCCTTCTTTAATTTTGAATCTCATTCAGATATCTAGTTAACCAATCACAATCCCAACTGCTATGGCTAAGGCAGAAGTTTCTAGAACTTTGAATCAGAAGGAAAGAATTTTGGGTTTTCATGCCCATGTGTGCAGAGGCTGATACACAGAGCAATAATAGGATTTTCCTTGTGTTTTCTCCTCTTTGAATTCCTGTAGTGAGTCATCAGCACTTGCCATATCTTCTTCTTCACCTGGGCACCTCTATTCCAGCATTTGGTCCATCTCCAAAAACACATAACTAATTTCTTGAAGCTGAAATTTACTTTTGAAAAAAAATCAATTTATATACTGAGATCCTGGGTCCATGATAAAGTCTGGTCACAAAAAAAGGCAGAATGCAATTTTAATGCTCAGGTTGTCTGAAGTATGATCCATATTCCTGAGAAGTTATGTAATTGAGTATTGCCTAGCAGTCCAAAGAAAAGAAAAGTCTAGAACACTACAGTAGAGAAAATTCAGCTGCAGCTGATCCTGAGGGGTAGGTTTGGAGCAGGATCAGATCACAATGTCTTCCATAGTTGCTTTTTCAGTACCCCTTATCCAAAGGATTGCAGTCAACCAGGGGACTGTGACTGCTTGCCAGGTCATGCTGTTTAAGAGAACACTTTTGGCAGCTGACTTTTATTTGCCTCCAGCTGTAACAGCATAAAGGAATTGAAACAATGTAAAAGAAGCTGATCCCAACTATTCTGCTTTACTTTAATATTATAGTTCATTGAAAGAGGCAGAAAACTCTGAATTCATCTAATCCTCCCTATCATACAGTTCTGTCAGCACCTCCATCCCCCGACTTTGAAATATTTTTTCATTATTTACAAGTGTGATGGAAGGTGCACTGTAATTATCAATTTATTTGTTACAGAATTGGGTTGAAAAGCTGTTTTCATCTATGCAGACAGGAACAGAACTTGCCTGTAGTGTTTCTGGTGTATAGAAATGTTACTGCAGTAAACATTTTACTATAGGAGACAAACAAATCAAAACTGTGGAATTCCAGAGGATAAGAAAAGCTCTTTGCTGTTTCAAGTGTTTTTGATGCAGGACTAAAAACTGCATTAATTTAAAATACAGGAATGAAACATTAGTTTCTTAGAATCAAAAACTAGAAGCATGTTTTTACTGTTGCCATAAAATGTCTTCTCTTCTGCCTAATGAAGCATTAATGAGTGTCTGAATGCCATGAATGCAGGCTAAGGTGAAGCTCTTGACTGGATGTAAGTGTTTTGAAAGTCCATTTGAAATTGGTTACCTGTATATGAGTTCAGGGCTACAAATCCATAGTTGAAGATACAAGAAGAAGGTGCTTTTTTAAGGGAAAAAAATTCACAAGTTCAAAGATTTGTCCAGGTGGCTTAGCCAAGAATAGGGATTTTTTTGGTAGGTTGGGGTTTTTTTTGTTTTGTTTTGTTTTTTAAATCTCATGGCTTTACACAATATTTTATTCAAGTCACAATTGCACAGAACTTTCACAATATTCTCTTATTTTCTGACATAATTTACTTTCAGCTTGATCTTGAATAACTGGACAGACCTACTTTTGTTAAACATAAGGTATTGCACCAATGCTAAAAATGCTTGTGGAAAGACTTTTTTATTAAGTATACATGCATGAGACTGTTAGTTCTTTAAATTTAAGCTGCTGAAGCAACCCCCAGGAGCTTCTGAGGGTTTTTGAGCAAGGGCAAATTCTGCTGCCTTCCTAGAAAATTCCCAAGATATGTACAAATAAGGCAGGGTGAAACTAAATTGCAGAATATTTAAGTTGTTGCTATTTAAAGGAAAAGGGAAATTGAAACTGTAACTGTTCTTGCTAGTTTACAGTGGAGGCAAAATTAAAATTGCAACTCTTGTTGCTAGTTTACAGCAAGGGGGAATTTGAAATTCTAACTGTTGAGCAGTGGTGACCAAAGAATAATCTGGATCAGAGGGAAAGAACACAGCTGCAGAAGGGGTTAGACTGGTTGAAGGCAGGGATGCTAGAGAAAGAAGGATTTCCAGCAAGGGTGTGTGATTCTCCTGGTGCATGAGATAAGGAGAGCCTTAGTATTGCCTTGTACCAGTCATGCAGTGCTCAGGGACCATCTTTGGGCAGCAAAGCTTGGCAGGAGATGAAACCAAGGTGATGCTGAGGCAACTCATGGCACTGCTCATGGGGTTAGTGCTGGTGCAAGTGTGAGGTTTAGCAACTGGCCAAATGAGGCATCTTTGCAGACTATGTGTCTACCTGTCTCTTAACAAGTTAACAAGTATCTTGTTACCTGTTAACAAGCATCTTGTTACCTGTTAACAAGCATCTTGCCCAAAATTCTAAATTTCAAAGCAAGGTGATTCAATAATTCTATGTCTTGGAAAAGCTTTGGATCAAGATTATTCATAGACACAATTTCTCTAGATGTGCTTAAATAGTTATAAGATAAATAATTCTGCTTTAGTACTGCATATGGATTCATTTCCAGGAATGTAAATATATGTGCATTCAAGCAAGCATACATGACATTAATGCAGCATATTAGGAGCAAGCATTTCCCTAAGATCCCTTTTCAGAAAAGCAGCTCTTCTCACAGACACTGCCCTGTCTCAAGGGCAGCAAGAGATGACAGCTTGGAAGTAAAATCAGAATCTTAGCATAGCTGAATAGGCTTTGAGTGACAGTGGTTGCACTTCTGCTGAATGGGACATGCAAAATAATCCCAAATAAGAGAATTTAAGAACTAAAGTGTTTTTCCATTGAGGGCTCTATTGCTGTCATGTCCTATGGGAAGCTGTTGAGCAGCAGGGGTGGGCACAAGAAATTAAGAAACATAAACCTGCAGTCAGGTTTCCAATTAAGGCAATAAAATTTATCTGAGAGCTGATTGTGTGCCCTGCATCCCCTTGTGGATTAAAAAATGGTTTTAGTTCTGTTTTTACAGACCATTTAGCAAAATAGAGTCCTGTCCTACGTGTTAGTTTTCTCAGACATTGTTTTAATAATGGGACTACTGAATTTAGCAGCACTGTGCCAACTTGCAAACCTTGATCCATGCACAAGAGCAGAAGCCTCATCATCCATATCCATTCTCTGTATTTTTGAGAAACTAATGCTTGCAAGTTTGCAAGGGGAGAAGCTGAATTTACTCCTCAGTCCTCCTTTTCACAGCCTGAGAAAAAAGCTCTTCCATTTTTGTACAGTTAGATGCAAATCTCACTCACAATCTGACTTTGCTTGGTAGAAGAATAAGGATTTTTCACTCTTGATTTCTTCTCAATCTGGCAGCCTTCCACTGAGTTCATTCCTATAGTTATATTCTAGAAGGTACTATGCAAAGGAAATGGTCTCAGCAATGATTCCATCTGATTTATAATATGTCTGAAGCCAACATGTATCTCACTCACATAATGCCTTATGTTTTGATGCAGATTTGTCTAACCAGTATATATATGCAAGCAGATTAACGTGCCCACACACTACAATGAGGCTTCCTACCCCTCCAGGAGCTTCAAAAAGATGTAGGCTATTTATCCTATTTTTATTCATTGATCCATCCATCCTTGAAGCCAAAGACATATTATATTTCATAGCTTCAGCCACAAGGACCTCCAGCCTCACTGAGGAATTTTCTGAACCACTGGCTCTGATTTCTATATTCTGGGGAGAACAGCAGAATGCATTAGATTAATATCTGAACTTAGTAAAGCATTTGCTACCACAGCTCACAAAAATTATTCATGAAAATCATCTATCTTGGCTTGCCTGTGACCCTTCGGAGGAATTTGTACTTAAAAATGCTTAAATGTAAATGTCTATGAGGATGTAGCTGATCTAGGGAGCAATCATGTCAACCCTAGATCTCAGAATGAGAATAAAATTAATGTCACTTATGTAGTCCCTTATCATACTCGAGGGATGAAATGCAGAAGTTTGGAGTCAGTACAGGGCTTGAAAAATGCTCTGCTAAAAGTGACTAGGATATTTTGGCTGACATTCTGGGTTTTAATAATAACAGTTTTAGGCTTACTTGCAGATAAATACAAGCTGGCCTCCTTTTCCCAAGGAGGCCTTTGACTGCATTTAATCAATTAAAGAAATATTTTATAAACCATTAACAATAGTCTGCAACAATTGGAAACTCTCAATGGCAAGAATAAAATTGAAGCTGCCACAGTGCCACTAGTGAAAAGCAAATGTCACCTGTACCTTTTTAGAGGACTTTGTTCCTTCATTAGCATTTCAGAGATACTGTTGTGATGGGCATCAATGAAGTGTTTAAGTGAAATACAAATGCCAGAGAGCTGAAAAGGAGAAGATTTGTCTTAACTAGCTCTGAGAAATAAGCTTCTGTCAGCTCCTGAGGTGATGTGGAAGAAGAGTGGCAGGTCATTTCATTCAGCAAGGTCACCTCAGATATATTATTGTCTATCACACAGTAAGAGGAATTGTGAAGGATGCCTTACTTCTGTTATTTGGGTTATGGCTGGAAACCAGTAACTTTCAGAACCAGCCACCTGCTGCCAACCAGGAAATCATATCAGAAATTAGATCATTTTTGTCACTGATGCAGAAAGAAGCGAGAATAAACTTAGAATTTTTCAAAAAGGTGAAAAAATGACCATTCAGAATGAATTAATTTTAGTTCATAGTGAGTTGCTCACTCCTAATTTATATGTCCCTGTAGAGAGATGGATGGAAAGAGATTTATACCCATTAATCTGACCATTTCCAGGAGATTTTAAAGTGAAAATATTTCCTATTTCAGGAATCTCCTACTCCCAAAATCCTGTGTAGTTCATTTACTGCTAGCATATGCTGGGGAATTCTGAATTTGAAGATTCTTATTAAAGAAGACTGAGCATGAATTTACCTTTTCCTGGTGCAGGCAAGTTTAATGCTCTCTAGCTTACCTATATGTTTTAGTGACTGGGATAAATTTTGGATAGCTTATGCCTTGAAAATGATAGGAGCTATCAATTTAATGGGAACTTCAACTAAAGCTAAAGTGCTGGGCTCATTTTTTTCTGTGTGCCATGATCAAGTACAGCATCAAGGCCACTATATCTTTATACCCTAATTACATGTCCACATATATGATTGACTAAAAGACTGATAAATTTGACCTTACAGAAAACAAAGAACTCTAAAAAAAATTATATATGCCAGATTTTTTGATAGTAGCTTTATTCCCCCTGCAGCAAAACTGTATGCAGTCCTGACAGGGAAGGTACAAGGTCAATGGAGATGCTGACATTTAAGGCTAGAAGTAAACATTTTGGCTTACAGAAAGCTAATCATTTGCAGCTTAAGCAGTGAGAAATTACAAAGCTTTTCTTTAGACCTTGTGGCTTCTTGGATGTCATTTGTGTAGGAGATGTGTACACAGAAAAATTCCTTTACTGCTGTGTTTTCTTTACTGTGTTCTCTGTAGATGTTAATGTGCTGAAGACTAATAACTCACAGAACACATTAAGAAGGGGTTATTTAGGAATATTTCCGCAGCTATAATACCTTTTTTTTTTTTATTTGGCCTCTAATGCACCTTTTTAATAACTTTCAGATGAAGACACTGAGTGCTTCATGTTTACTAGAACACTTACAGGTATTTCCTGCCCACAAAACCAGGTTGTAAAATCATACATAAAATATTATGATTTGAAGTAGCAATTAATGGGACCATAATAGTCCCTTGCACTTATTAGGAATGATGTACTGTAATGCAATCCTTGAATTCTTTTAAGCAGTAAGTCTTTTGATGAACTTCCTTTTATTTTTTTTTTCTTGTGAGCACTACATCCTGCTGTGTTGTCTCATTTTACAATTGTGGAATCATGCATTTAGAAATGATGGTGCACTTAAGTAATACATTCTTTATAAGATTTTAATTTGAATACTTTTGACCACTAAACAATTACTGCAATGGGTTATTACTAATTAATATTTTTTAATATTATGGATTATTTTAATCCAAAATGTGCTATTAAGCACCAAAGATAAGTAAAGTAGGAACTGAGAAAATTCAATGCGTTGTTTTAAAAATAATGAGGAATTTATCAGAGATTTCTGTTTTAAAACATTGTTTTCCTTATTAATGGAACTAAAAGATGCATGTAGTCTCCAGGTCCTGTGTAAAAAAAGCTATGAAGTAGAAAAAAATGTATATTAAGCTCTTCTTTGGACACATGCACTAATACAGCATGAGAACAGCTAGTCATGCATATCCACACAGGCTCCTTTTTAGCTGCCTCCCACCAATTCCCTATGTTTCTCCCCCACAACTACAGTAGTCTCTCATTCTCTGCTCTGAGCTCCTCCAGAAAAATTACTTGCCCTGAGTTACTTTTTCTTCATAGAACTTATCTTTTCTGCATCAGTATACAAATTTCTAATAGCATTTCCTAGGCAATCTTGGTGTTACTTGATACAATTTCCTATGTGATTCTGGCCTTTCAGAAACTTGTCCCAAAATGTCCCCGGTGTTCACCTCCAAATATTAGTAATCGCAGATTTCTTTCATATAAAACCTCTTAAAAACCGCAAAATCTGACCATTCCTAATAGCACATTCTGCAACTGTTGTCATCTTTTCACTGTGTTGTTACATCCAGCAATTTCTCATGTCATGCTTGATAGTTTCCCAGGGTCTGCTCTGTTACCCAAATCTCAGGTCATCTACACATGTACCTGAACACTGCAAGCCTAATTCTCTGTACTTCTTGAATATTTCAAGTTAAAATACTCATAAAAGTAGAACAAAATAGGAAGAATTAAAATAATTATTACATTTAAAAATAATTTTTCCCTTTATTGCACACTGCTGCACTTACCAGACAATATTTTGATAAGTCCAATTAAATTTTCATCTTGAAGTATGTTTAAATCTTCCTGAATGCACATCAGAAATTTTAATGTTTCTTTTTACCCATCAGTGAGAAAACATTATGAGTGATTTCACAGGAACAATATCCTGAAAGCAAAGGAGAGCATTTCATTTAGATCCTAAGTGGAAATCTTTCTTCCTGTTCAAAATTATTTGCAGAGTCTCTGCTTTTACATTTGTAATAGCTCTAACTGTGCCTGACAATCCATTTATTCTATTTCCCCTCACCCCTTGCTCATCCTTGCACCCTACTAAATTTCATGACAGATTACTAGGACAAGAAGCTGATAAAAATATGCCTCTGAAGGACATAACCAAAATGTAACTGCCTTTTGCTTAAGAAAAAATTCCATGAAGCCATTAAAATATTGATCATATTATGTCTAATTTCCATCAGTTATCTATAAGTAATAAAACCATGACAAAATAATTCAAAACTGTAAGAAACCCCCAAACCATCCACCTGTCCTATATATCCCAATTTACATGACAATAATAATGAAGACATCATTAGACCATGCATCTAATTGTGATATCTCAGTGATACTACAAAAAAAAAAAAAAAGGACTTTGATAAGAGCAGGAAAAGCTGAATATCCCTGAACTTTTGTCCTGTCAAATCAAGGATGAAGAATTAATGACATCAAAATGCCCAAACAAGTGATTAAAAAGACTTGAGTGTACAATTAGTGAGCTCCCACAGACTGAGCGATCAACAATTTGAAACCCAGAAATCTAACCTCCAGGATAAACCCAGAAAGGCAAACGCTTTGAGCTTCTTGACACTGAACTCCCAGAAGGACAGACTTGGATTAGTGAGTTTACCAAGGCTTGATGTTTGGTACATTTCAGCTGCAGCTACTGAGCCTTTGCCTTTGAAAAAGTTCTCATCATCTCAGCAATCTCACAGAAACCTGTGTGTGCTCATCATCTCATCAAGAGTAGGTGCTGAGCCAGGATTTTAATGCAGTCCTGTGCTCTCACCTCAATCCAGCATACAGAAAAACTGAGCTGGGGACACCCCAGGGACCACCTGCACTTTGACATTGGTGTGGACCATCAAGGATACAGATTAGCACCCCTTGGCATTAAAATATTCCTGACATGCCACAGATAGTGATCACAAAAGATTTTGTGATGAGCTGTATCTTGTAACCAGTAACTCCACAAATGCCCAGTACCATGGTCTGTGACAGCTGGAAATATTCACCTACTCCAGCAGCTTATGCCTTGAATTTTGCCCAGCAAGGTGATGAAATTGGACTTCCCAGTCTTTTGGCAGCCTGTTTCCTTAGGCTATCAGATCAATAAGCATAAACTCTTGAGTAACTGAACTGACAAGACTTCAGCTTTACCTAAAGCACTAAAGCTATGCTGATCCCTTTGTGAAGTCCCCTACCTTGCTGTAGAAATAGAGAGTGATTTTGGTAATGTTTTGACACCAGGAAGTATAAAAGAGATACAGACCTCTGAAAAACTCCCAACTGTCCACCTGAGTTCTCCTCAGGTGCATTGTGCCTGGCTGTAAACTCAGAAAAAAATGAAATGCCCATTGTCTAACCTGAGGAAAGTGTAATTAGGACCTGAAAGCTGTCCAGGTGGTTCCCATCTTCCTACATGTGCTCAGGCCAATTTGTATCTTTGTATACAGCTTTGACAGCTTTTACATTCTCTTAGTTTCAATGCTGGTTTTAGAATGCATTTAATTTTCATACTAAGTGATCCAAATTGCTGATGGAATGGAATCTAGAGTTCACTGAACTCAGCAGAAAAAAACCACCATGGCTTCAGTGTGTCTTGGAACTAGCAATTAGTGCCTGAAAGTGTTTTATAACTGACATCATACTCTTTAGCATATATGGGGTAGCCTGGTTCAGTCGTTTCCTCATACCATGCAGCCTGACATCAATATACCATGTCAATAAACAGCTTTGGAAAAGGAGAACAACCATATTTCAAGGCTTTCCATAAAACCTCAACTGCATATAGCCAGGCAACACATTGCCTTGCTCAATATGGAGTAGTTCATTCAGGGCAGCTATACTACATCCCATAACCACAACTGCTGTTTAGAGAGGTGACCAATGCTGCAAAATAATTTTTTTTCACAGACCCAAGAACTGGTGAAAGCTGCTAAGATAATTTACAGCATTTTCTGTATTTTCATGCTGAAATCTATTGAAGCATTTTATTTTTAGTGCTTATGAACAGCATTTGCTTATTCAACTATTTCCACATTATGTTAAGGGCTAACAGGCAAAGTCAGAGTCACTTGTGGCACATTAGGACACTGACCCCGAGGTCTCTGTTTGAGAGCCATTTGATGGTGGCCACACAATTGACACATCATGATGGTAAAAAGCATCAGTCCCTTTATTGAGCTACAGTGTAGTTTTTATAGTTGCTTGTTTGCAAGCAGTAATTTTCCATCCTAGGACCTACTGATTAAAGATATCTGTTGTCTACACAAATACCAGGTGTCCTCCTTGTTTCTGTTAGATCTTGTTCCCAGTGCACTTTGCTGCTCTCACAGCTTCATTTCAACAATTGCCACTGTATCTTTCCCTCAAGATCAATCCTCACTTTCAGAGCCCAACAGCTCTGCCCTCCATATCGCCACAGCAAACTTCCCATGCTCTCTTGGCCAAATGGTGTAAATTCTCCAGATCACTGATTGAGGTGCAAACTGGAGAATTCTGGGTTGAGATACCCAGACAGGTCAGGCTTGATTTGGTTTTCTGTCTAAAATCCATTTCAATCCAAATCTCCCATTTGGAAGCAGCACCTTTATTGAAGCTGGCAAGAGTCATTCCATGATGACAAAATTTGATTTCTTTGTCACAGACTTTCAGACTGTTTCTCCACAACTTGGTTCAATTCTACACGAAAAAAATCAAAAGGAGGGAGATTTCTAATACACTGTGGTTAGGGCAATTAAAAATAGCATCCACAAAGCTGAACAGAATCCATAATTGGGCAGACATGTCATGCTGCCTTTCAGCCACAGCACAGCTGGGAAGGAGTGCTGAAGAAGCTCAGCAAAATAACTGATTTGGATGATTACAATGAAAATGGTTTATTATTGCCACACAGTAGAAATTACCCACTTCCTCCCCCTTGGCTTTTGCTGTGAAGTTACAAATATTTTCTTCTTACTAAGGAGGTATTTCTGTTTGGGGTTGTGCATCTCTGTATGGAGAAATCTCTACCAGTGTGTCCCCTGTAGCACAGAAGTCTAAAAATGGCAGCAAAGCCTGTGCTGAACTTTGAAGAAATAGGGATAGAAGACTGAGGGATTTGGGCCTTTGATTAAATCTTTTAGGTTTTTATTCCTGGAGTATTAATCTCATTACTATAACTAAATGCTTTGGAACATCTGAGGGAGCTAGGACTCTAGATGGAGAAGAGAAGACTGAGGGGTCACCTCATTAATGTCCATAAATAATAAATATGTAAAGGCTGAGTGTCAGGAGGATGGAGCCAGGTTCTTCTCAGTGACCTCTAATGACAGGACTTGGGGCATTTGGTGCAAACTGGAACACAGGAGGTTCTACAGAAGTATAAGTAAAAACTTTTTCACGGTGAGTGTGTCTTCCTTCTCTGAAGACATTCAGAACCCATTTGGATGCATTCCTGTGTGACCTGGTCTAGGGGTTCCTGCTCCTGCAGGATTGGACTAGATGATCTCTTGAGGTCCCTTTCAATCCCTGGATATTCTGTGATTCAGTCGAACATAATTTGACAGTCATTGATGGCTTTGCTAGTCAGGTTTTTCCACATGTACATGCAAAATCTTCCCTTTGTTCAAAGAACTAAGACTCAAAGTACATTTAGAAGTATAAGGTGAGCACTTATTTCAACTTCTTTTGATATAGTTGGTACTTAGGATAGTTAGTGGGACTAATCAAGCTCTGCTGGTGCTTCATCTGGCAAAAGGACCCATCATTCTACCTGCCTAATGAGGTCCTGTGGTAGTCCTGAGACTGTTGTGGGATGAGTTTCTGTTTCTCTCATAAAATGACCTGGGATTGCAAACTACCAGCAGAAGAAAGACCAATTAAATGGGAAATAATGCGTACTGCATTCTAAGCACTGGGTTCTTGTCATCATTTAGTCTTTGTCAGTGTAGCTTCCTTCTCAGTTTGTGTCCTATCCCTTCTCCCTCCCCCCACTTCCACATTTCAGCATTTTCAGAGTAGCAGAAGCTTTTTAAGCTCCAATCGATCTACAACAAACATAAAAAGAGGTCACAATCTAGAACATCTCTGAAACATGCACTTCACATAACAACAATAATGACATTAAAAAAACTAATTTTGAGAATCAGTTCAGGTACCTGAAAGCTTTCTGCTTCTCTAGAGAGACACAGAGTCTTCAGCTCTCATTCCAAAGCACTTCAAAAGTTTGAAGAGCTCTGAAAGACATTCTCTCATAAATTAACAACTTCCCTGTAATTTATTCTGGAATGATTTTTTTTTTTTACAGCTTAGCAATTGTTATAGCTGAACATAACCTGTGAATCCATGTGCATATACATGCATCTAAATTACAGATACTCCCAAGCCCACTGGCCAGTAGCCTGCACTGTGCTACTGACACAGCCCAAGGAGGCAGAATATCATCTTATTAATAGGGGTTATGTTACTATTTACTGAATCTCTTTCAGGTATAGCATAGGTATTTAAGCAGTGAAAAAATATAAAGAAATAATAAACTTTTACAACTTTCTTGTTGTTTTTTCATCACTAGCTTTGCTTCCCTGTCATTCATTATAGGTAGATGAGGAACTGGGCTAGTTTGAATTATCCCTTTGAACTGATTATAGAGGAGTCAGGGGGAGACATGTCTGGCTTGCCATCTTGAACATTTTAAATATGGGTGGCATCTTTAAAAATGGGGATAGTGCTTATCAGCTCTTTTGTGAACTGCTCTAAATTGAACTGACAAAGGAGAGTCAGGAAATAGATACACTTGAGATTCAGATATATTTCAACTCCAAATAGAATTTCTCTAATGTGTTATTTTGAACACTTTTATTACTTTGAGTATTTTTAAAAGATCTTACTAGAATTATTACTGAATTTTATGAGGCTAGAAATCATCTGGTTCCTCTCGTGAATACATCTAGGATTGGAATCTGATGGATTTAGCAGTCTGCTTTGATAGGAGTTTCCACAGTGAAGTGATGCTACCTATGTTTAATGTCACAAAAATACCAGTCCAACTTTTCACTAGTAGCCATTTTGGAAGCCTCACAGTTAAAAGCAAAATAATTCCACACCAGCTTTCCAAAGAAGCAATCCATTTTAGTGTTCTCTGACTCTGGAACACATTTAATTTGTACTTTGTTTTCTTTTGTAGTCGTTGAATCAGAATTAGTAATGGTGAAATTAATAGATACTCTTCCAGATGCATCTTTTTTAAGAAGAAGAAAAGAAAGGAGGAAAGAAAAATCCCTCTTTGGAAAGTGTTACTTAGTTGACTATGTCTTCTAGGAATATATATTTTTATATATTTACTTTTATATGTAGTATATATATATTTAATATATTTATTTTTATATATTATATTTTTTTTAAATATATTTTATTTATGTATAAAAATGCCAAGAATATGTTTATAGACACATACATGTATACATGCCAGTAGTGAAAGTCAAATTAAAGCTTGTTGATATTATCACTTTCAATGTCTTAACATCTTGACTGGAAAGAATGACTGAGTCCTAGCTATAAGGGGATTACAAACATATGGGAGACCTGGGTCCATTTTTGTGTCTGCCAGTTCTCTCCTTAATGACCCTGGTCATTCTCCCCTTTTATAAAGGCAATCCTTTCTTGAAATATCTTGCATATCCCTTCAGTTTACTCCTGAAAAGCAGGAGTTATTGCTGTTATAAATACTAAATTGATTCTTCTGTTGAAGATGTGAGAGGAAGGTCAGGACTGAAACTCCTCATTACAGTGAAGAGTATAGTATGATTGTCTAATTTAATACTCACTGATTTGCCAAGTAAGTGAACTTGAAAACACATTTCCTGGTATCCAGTATAACATTTACAAAAAACATATGCTAAAACCATCAGCATCTCATCACTGCAAAAGGAAAGTGTCATAATTATAAGAACATAATTTGTATGAAAGAATGTAACCCACCTGAATATCTTAAGGTTTTCACTTCTTGCTTACTTTTCTGGTTGTTAAATCCTGCATAATTTCAGTGGCACTTGCTTTTCTGTTGCACTCTGTCAGCATTTCCATTGAAAACCTCATTTTAATGGGAATGCTGTTCATCTGCAAAAAGTGTGTTCTAAGCAGAAAACTGGAACATCCAGGATCTAATTCAATCACACCATCAGTTGAAGGAGTATTAGTAATTTTAAGAAGAGTCACTTCCCTCTTTTTGAAAACACAAGTGTTGAGAATTTTTGTGGATCTGTCAAATATGGTCCATAGGCCCCTTTTCAGTGAAGTATCTGCTAACAGGGGAAGGGAGAGGCCTGGGGAAAAGTTCTGTTAAACCTGCTCAGGGCTGTGAACACAAATCAGGAGGTAAGTGACAGAGAAAGCAGGATACTGAGAGGAAAAAAAATTTAGTAAAAAGAATTAATACAATTGGGTCTGATCCTAAGATTCCAATGGAATTTCCAAATGGGACTTAAAGAATGTATGGAAAGTTTTTTTTGAAAGAAGTGCACATAGTATTGTTAGTAATTATATGAAGTCTACAGAGTAAGTTACAAAGTCTGATAAGGTGATTATCTGTCAAAAATAGTATCCTTAAATCCAAAGCAATAAATAAAAGACAGCAACAGAAAGCATTGGAAGAGCATCTGGTCTGTCTCCATCTACTCCTGTGTAGGGCAGGAGGAGGAGAGGGGGCCCAGCTCTGTACAGGATTGTCATAGACATCACAGCTTAATCCATTGTACTGATTTCTGGAGCTGCTACCTCCCTAGAAAGATTAAAATTTAAAGTTTTACATGATGGGCTTAACTCTAAACTTTCACAGATGTGAGTGTTGGAGATGTCATGACAGTGTAGAAGGCCAAAGGAGTTCAAAGCTGAGGCAGCATGAATCCAACCTCTTTGGGCTCCACCTCTTATTATAAGCCCAAGAATCACCTGATGCACAGAATGTAAATTCATTGCATCACATCATAGCTTGCTTCTCAACACAAACTTGTTCATCCATTAGTTAAAACCTTTGCAAAATAATTTTTCCCTTAGCTACATCCAGAAGAACCCAGCCACACAAAGAACAAGTGTTGTGATTGCAAATTTAGGGGTTTCTTCAGCATGAACTTTTCTCTAAAATGTACCCGTTCAGCATCTTTCCTGTGATTTGTAGCAGCTGTGGTGTCACCATGCCAACTAACTGGGAAAATGAGGGAAGGGTACACTCAAAGTCATTTCTGAGCTGTGCAATATTTTATGAAGAAAAGCAAGTGATTATAATGAGAGAAGTAATTTCCCAGTGTGAAAGCTGGCTGAGAGCAAATGGAGAAAAGTACGACATTTAGCCAAAGAAAACCTGAGTAAGACTATCACACCCCATCAAAAAGGTTGGATTGCTTTGGAGATGAGACCTTTCTCCTCCCCCCCTGAGAGCAGCTTCTGGGAAAGATGGAGAGTTGGCAACTGTACTGCTGTGTGCTTAGGCTAGTGTGGTGATAAAAGGTAACGGGATTTAAAGCGAATTTCTATGCTTGATAAACCTGAGCCTTTTATCTGTGGAGAGTGGTTAATTTTGTCAGAGTCTGTCTGTGTCATTACCTCAATGGAGATGGCAAGTGGAGACTGAGGAAATAATACACAAGTCCTAATGATGGGAGAGATTGAGAGTTTCTTCAATGACTTCGTCAACTATTTCAGAAGTAGAAATATGAAAAGAGAAGTTATTTGCCAAACTATGACTGTTGTGACGAGATCCACAAAGAGCAAAACAAAGCCTGGGGGAGGACAAGCTAACATTGAAGCAATGACACGGTTGCTGCATATGCAGCAATCTCAGCACTTTACCACTTGTGCAGTCGTTGTTATCCCAAACAATACATTTAAGTATCTGCTGCAATGCAATTTAGACTCTGGTAATGAACTAGCAGGAAAATATACACAGAAGAAGATGGAAATATCTTCTGCCTCCTCACAGGGAAGCTATCAAGCATAGAAATATAGAAAATGATAAACAGAACAATTGGGAGAAGGTGATTGCTACTTCTCAACTGCAAGCTGGGAACTTGGGAGAAAAAAGGCAGAAGTTGCAATGAAGTGTAAAAAAGGGTACAATTTGCAACATGTGTCATCTGTGCACTCCGGGAGTGCAGAGGAATGAACTGCAAGAGGCACTAGTATGAGAAACTCATCTGTAATCACTTTCTTACACAGAGGAAAATCGTATAAATAGGAAATAGTTGTGAAGGTAAAAGACAATGCCCCTCTCATTTCAGCTTCAGACAGCCTTAGTTATGTGTATGTTTCGCTCCTTCGCTCTTCTCCATAATCTCTGTGCTGAGCCTGAAATATTGTGTTAATTTAAAATGTGATACCAAGTGACATATCACATTTCATTTACAGTCCTGACCTGGGTATCACTTCAGCATCAGCATTTAGATTGCAGTGTAATCTCCTATGATACAGGTAGTGTATGGTTTGAATTTCTAACTGAAGGAACAGACACAAAGGTAATTGATCAGATCAGATTGTAACACCTGTTGGAAGAATTGCCTTCACAAATGGATTTTTGCTACATTAAGCTCATCCTGAATTTTGCATGCACTTTCTAAGTTGAATTTACAGAATAATGAAAAAGATGAATGCACAGAATATGCAGGTAATATAACTGTGGTATAAGCTGGACACAACTGAGTGGACTTCACTGTTGCCTGGAATTTACATCAGTTTGCAATTTAGGACCAATGCACAGAGCTGTGACTGATCCATTTAGTCATCCATACTTTTAATGACAATTTGAAGTTTTCTTTTCCCTTTTCAAATGTCAAAATAAAACATGAAGAATTTTGTCCCTTTACATAGAACTTTGAGCTGCCACTCCTTTATCTTCCAGCAGTTGTTGGCTATCAGTAACTCAAAAAGTACAAATCAACAATTTCATGAGTCCTTTCCTCAAAATGAAACTTTGGTGAATGTCCTGTGTTAGCATATATGAAAATTAATTTTTCCCTGCAAAATGAAATCAAGCATGTTCTTGTTTATCCTTGGTAGCACTGCCAGAGAGCTTCCAGAGGGCACTGACAAAACTCTTCCCACTTTTATTTCCTTATGGCACTGCTTAAGAAGAGGTGTGTGCAGTATTGAGAAATACTTCTAACAAATCACAGATCAGACTGCGATGGAAAAACATATAGATTAACTGCCAGTGACCTTTCTAAGTCAACATGCCCGCACTCTGAACTTCAAGCATTTTTAGTACTGCTTTTTTGCCTTTGATTCTGACCTGGTACAGCTGGAAATAAATCTGGGTCTGTTAAGTTACAACTCACTGTACTTCAAATGAATCTTTCAACTTGCTTGCTAGATGCCCTAAAGATTGTCAAAATAATTGTCAAAGATTGTCAAAGATTATCAAAGTAATCAGTGGGCAGTGTCACATCACCACTGATTACTGTAGGATATACATATTTTCATACAATCAGAGAATGTTTACAATTGAAAGGGACAGAAAAGATGATCCAATTTCAACCACCTGCAATAGGAGGAGACCATTTGACCAGGTTGTTCAAAGCTCTGTCCAGTCTTGCTTGCCCTTGAACACAGCTAGGGTCAGCCACGGATTCTCTAGAAAACTATTCCAGTGCCTCACCACCCTCACAGTAAAGAATTTCTTCTTAATATCTAATCTAATCTACACTCTTTCAGTTTAATATTCTTATTCCTTGACTTTTCACTACACTCCCTGATAAGGAGTCCCACCCCATCTCTCCTACAGGCCCCTTTAGGTGCTGGAAGGTCACTGTGAGATCTCCCTGGTGCATTCTCACCCCCTGGCTGAACAGCCCCAACTCTCTCAGCTTGTCATCACAGCAGAAATGCTCCAGCCTTCCAATAATTTTGGTGATCCTCCTCTGGCACCTCTCCAGCAGGTTACTGTCATTCTCATATTGAGGGATCCAGACCTGGATGAAGGACTCCAGGTGGGGTCTCCCTAGAGCAGAGTAGAGAGGGAGAATCACCACCTTAACCTGCTGAGAAGTGTGCTGCCCATATTTCTTTCAATGTATCCCAGGATGTGAGGGGTTTTCTGGTCTGCAAGTGGGCATTGCTGGCTCATGTTGAGCTTTTCACCAACCAACACCCACAAGTCCTTCTCCCCAGGGTTGTTCTTATTCCTTTCATTGATTTTCATGTGGGAGTGTATTTTAATTAACATCAGCCAACTATTATTTTGGGGATAGGGAACAATTTTCTATCACTCACCCATATTGCAGATGCATTCTGTATAATCATGTTAGTGACACATTATTTGTTAAATAATACAGCAAAATATTTTACTTACTAGGCTATTAATAGAAGACTGCATGAATCTTAGTTGCAACTTGCTGCAGCATGTAATTTATACAACAAACATTGTTGATTATGTAGCTTGGGGTACCAGGACACCACTAAAATATAAATAACAAAGGATAATTAATCATATCTGAAACCTTCAAGGCTGGTATATTCAGAATGGTATTAAAAGGTTGTTAGTTATTCTGTTAAAGTCGCCTGAGATTTTGATTGATGAAGTAAAGATTGAATGTTTGTATTCTGAAACTTGATTAACAAGCAAATATACTGTTTTCATCACAGAAAATCAAACTGTTGGCTAGAATAGAATTTCTTACATACCGTGGATAAAAAAAAATAATCTATAATATCCTTTAAGCAGAAAAAAGGGGAGTCACATCTGTAATAAATGGAGTATGACTTAGGCTCCTGTCCAGTTATCCATAAATTTGCATAGATCAACAGGAATACATAAGTGAGCCAAAACCAATGAAGCTAATTTTAGTTGGCTGAAATCAACACCATCTGGTTTTCTGGCCTTGATAGCATTGTATCGATCCAATTCTTTTAGAACATTTTGATACCAAATGCTTGAGTTTTTCAGATTCATAATTTGTAATGAAATGGCCTGTTAAGATATCTCCTCAGTGTTTCAGTTGCTGTGATTTTCTTTTTTTTTTTTTTGATTGGAGTGAATAATCCTAGCTTTGTGGTTATCCCTGGTAAACATTAGTATCCATTTCTTCACATCATTTGGAAAAATAAGTTGTTCATAGAATCATAGAATAGTTTGGGTTGGAAGGGACATTAAAGATCATTGAGTGCCATAGGCAGGGACACCTCCCACTACATCAGGCTGCTCAGTGCCTTGTCCAGCCTGGTCTTGAACACCTCCAGAGAGGGGGCATCCACAGCCTCTCTGGGCAACCCGTTCCAGTGTTTCACCACCCTCACTGTAAAGAATTTCTTTCTTATGTCAAGTCTAAATCTTCTACCCCCTTCAAATTTACATCCGTTGTTTCTAGTCCTCCCATCACATATCATACTAAAATGTCCTTCCCCTGCCTTTCTGTAGGACCCCCTCAGGTACTGATAAGTTACTACATAAGTGCACACTGCTGGCTCATGTTCAGTTTGTCATCAACTGACATACCCAAGTCTTTCTCTACGGAGCTGCACTCAAGCCACTCTCCACCCAGCCTGTGTCTGTGCTTGGGATTGCTTCAACCCAAGTGCAGGAGCTTGCACTGGGCCTTGTTGAACTTCATGGGGTTGGCTTGGGCCCACCTCTCCAGCCTGTCAAGGTCCCTCTGGATGGCATCCCTTCCTCCAGGTGTATCAACTGTACCACACAGTTCAATTCAAATTATTCTCTCTGCAAAGACACAGAAACAATTCGAAATGGACAGATCAGCATGTTATCATAGAATCATAGAATGGTTTGGGTTGGAAAGGAACTTAAAGATCATCTAGTTCCAACTCCCTTGCCATAGCCAAGGACACCTCCCACTACACCAGGTTGCTAAATGCCTAATCCAATCTGACCTTAAGCACCTCCAGAGAAGGGGCATCCACACCCTCTCTGGGCATCTTGTTCCAGTGCCTCACCACCCTCACAGTAAAGAATTTCTTTCTTCTCTCCAGCTTAAATCTCCTCTCTTCCAATTTGCATCCATTCCTCCTAGTCCTGCCATCCTGGACCCTATTAAAAAGTCCTACTCCAGCCTTCAGTTGTGTTAATCGAATCACTGAAGATTCACATAGAGATCACAGTTAACTGGTGTTTTGGGTATGGCATCAAGTAGATAGAATGAATTATAAACGGTACAAAATACAAGGAAAATATTCTTACTACATTCAAATATTGAATAAGCTGTGACAAATAATCTGCTAATGCACATGCTGTGATCCAGAAGAATTCAAATTGATTTGACATTGATTGTGAGTAAT
>VZTY01015435.1:1557-20714 GCA_013400935.1 Turnix velox
GAAGATCGACTTTTAGTTCCAGGCCGGCCCCAGAACGGGTTTCTCGGTGGGGCTGGGGGTGGTTGTGACCGGGATGGGTAACTCGGTGCTCCCCGCTTTGTGGAAAAGATTTAAGAGATGCCGTTCCACACCGTGAGTTGCGGGCTTTGAGCCGCGCCGCTTCATCGGAAGCTCCGAAAGTTTATTCCCAACGGTATAAAGTCGGGAGTAAAAAAATAAATCCCGTTTGGAGATTTCCAGCTCGTTTGCCCCGAGGGTCCCGGGGCTGGTTGTGGGAAGGACGTTGGGGCTGTGCTTTTGTGTGTCCGTTAAACAAAGGCCCCAGAGGCACGGTTTGAATCTCACTATTAAAATTAGCTCAGCATCTTTGTCGAGATGTTTGGGGTTTTTTTAATTTTGTTTTCTCTTTTTTACTCATCGCAAGGGCTCTTTTTTTTTTGAGATTATCCCTAAGAAAACGTGGCAATTTTTTTTTTTTCCTTTTCTTTTTTGAGTTTCCAGCTTGGTTGGCATTTTGTTCATGTGGTTCCAGTAATTATAGAAGAATTATATAGGTTTGAGTTGGAAGGGACCTTAAAAATCATCTAGTTCCAACCCCAAATCTCTAATCTTTATCTCCTTCATGGATTTATTTCTTAGCCAGCCGGGTGAAGTCTGAGAGCAGGAATTGCTCTCCCTGAGCTGGGGAAGAATCAAATTTTCTGGGTTTGTTTTTTTTTTTGAGGGAATGAGCTCATTGATGTTCTCTTGAATTTTGAACCCGGCACCTTTTGAATCTGTAACTGATGGCACCAAGAAAAAGCTTTTTGGGCAGGAGAATGTAAGTTGAGGGCAGAATTTGGGAAGTTTTTGGTGGAATTTGTGTCCCACAGCTGGGTGGGAGCTCCCCAATTCCACAGCTAGGAGGCTGCTGGGCTCCAGCTGTAGAAGGGAAGAAAAAAAAATCTCCATTCTGTGGAGATGTAATTGCTGAGAAAAATCCATTCTCTTTATTTCTTTTCTTCCTTCCTCTTTTTGCCAGGTGTAAAACACAATTGTCAAAGGTTCCCAGGGAGGGAAGGGGGGGTGGGGGGAGAGCATCAGTTTTCCGGCTGCTGAAAATATCAAGGGGCTGATTGTGAAAGGAAAGGGGAAACTGAAGAATGCCACATGGTTTCCACCTTCCTCTATTTCCTCCTCCGAAGCTGACTCGCTCTGTTTCTGTTGGTATTTGCTACATGAAGAAAGGTTGTTTTTTTTTTTTTTTAACAAACTTCCTCTACTGAAGGGGGAGATTTTGGGAGGAGGGTGAATCAAATTAACTGGGTCATTAGGGCTGATGTTAATAAGTTATAAATGGCATAAGTTAATCCTTAATGGAGGATTATTTAGAGATGTGTTAAGACAGAATCCAAATAGCAATGGGGGAAAAAAAAATCTGAAATTCAGATTTTGTTCTTAGTATTGTCTCACTTGGGCTTTATTTGGTTTGTGCTTGTGAGGCAACTTATATTTGCTCACTCTGACTTGGGCTCTGAGGATCTTGCTGCAGATTGGACTGGGCAGAATATCCCAAATAAAAAAAGAAATTATGTGGATAAACATGGCCAGGGACCCTTCTGAGCACCCTCATCACTGCATGGAGGTTTGTTGATGTTCATGCCCAAGCTGCCTGGTGTTTGTCCATGTTCTTGCCCAAGCTGCTCAGTGCCAGTTCTGTTTGAGGGTATAAATTAAGTCCCAGTGCCAGTTCTGTTTTAGAGTATAAATTAAGTCCCAGCAGCAGCTTGGTGCCAAGGACACCATCTCTGCTGCTTCCTAACTTAGGTTTGAATGTGGGACTTTGGGCCAGAGGAATGTGCTGGATGGGACCTGAAGCTGGTTGCAACCTCCAGGGTCATAAATCCATGATGGAGGAGCTAATGCAGGTGAGGGGACAGCTGGAGCTGCTCTCTCTGGACAAGACCAGGGGAAAAGGGAGCTCTGAATAGCTCAAGGAAATGCTGAGGGGTGTTGGGACAGCCATGATTTGCTTGTCTAGTGCTTCCTCCAGTGTGTGTTATGCTCTACCCCACCAATCCCCAGCACTGGTGGGAGCCAAGTCATTGTCCCCAGTGGCAGATGAAACAGCTTGACCATTGTTGAAAGTCCAAGATTTTTCCTCTCTCACCCTGTTTGAATGAACTGCTTGGATGTGTGGCCAAAGCAAACACGAGCTAATAAAAAATGTGGAGACAAAATATAGAGACTAGCTCTTTGGAGTCAATGGGTACTCTGTGACGATGAAGTGTAGGGGTTGTTCATCTTTTCTGTCTAGTTTTACCTGATGGAGGTGGTTCAGATCCCATTTAGCTTCCTTCCCATCACAGCAGGGAAGCTGTTTTAGTGTGTCCTGTGAATCAGAAAGGGATGAATTGGGCTGCTGAGTATCAGGTGCCTCCCTACACACCCTGGGCTGGCACTTTCCTACTGGAAGGATTGTGTCAGACCATGCAGCTCTGGAACACCCTCCTGTGTTCCCCTCTTTTCTTTGTTGGCAATAAATGCATTTACAACTGGTGTTGGCCATAAACACAGCCTGTGAGATAACTTTGAGATTAGGAGTCTGAGAGGCTGTTAGAAGACTTACGTGGCCATCAAGAGTACCTGAACTTCCAGGAAAGGAGGGAATGAGATTGTGAGAGGATTCAAAATCTCAGAATATCATCTATCTACCTGAAGGAGACCTCCAGAAAGTCTGGGGTGTGATTAAGGGTTGTGAGAGGATTCAAAATCTCAGAATATCATCTATCGTCTACCTGAAGGGGACCTCCAGAAAGTCTGGGATGGGACTTTTTAATAGGATGGCAGGGCTAGGAGTAATGGATGCAAATTGGAAGAGGGGAGATTTAGGCTGGAAATAAGAAAGAAATTCTTTATGGTGAGGGTGTTGAGACATGGGAAGAGGTGGCCCAGAGAGGCTGTGGATGCCCCCTCAATCCCTGGAGGTGTTTAAGGCCAGGCTGGATGAGGCACTGAGAATGTGGTGTGGTGGGAGCTGTCCCTGCCCATGGCAGGAGGGTTGGAACTAGATGATCTTTAAGGTCCCTTCCAACCCAAACCATTCTGTGTGTGATTCTGAGAAGTCTTTGCATGCAGCTACCCACTGAGGTTCTTCTGAAGGGATTTTCTTTGCCTTCTCATAGTGCAGGCTGAGCTGTTGGCTTCAGTGGGATGGGGAGTGGGTTTGTGCCATGTTCTCCATCCCTCCTCTTGCTGTCGTGGAACAGCATGGAGTGATCAAAACATGACAGAGGAACATGAGTCTAAAGGATTAGAGGCTGCTGGGCACTAATTGCCATAAATGGTACAGAGGAGGCCAAGGCTGGGAGCAGTTTTTTTCCTCTTTCATCCTGAGCCAGCTGTGCTGTGCTGACGGCACACCTGGAAATGAGGTAACCCAGTGCTCTGCCCACACTGCAGGGAGCAGACAGCACCCAAGTTCTCCCTGCTCCTGGCCAGCCTTTGTTCTCAGGCAGCCTGCAAGCCCCTGATGAAATGAGGCTGGATAAAGGGTCTTCTCCTTTTCTTGGGAAAGATGCTCCTCAGCCACCCATGGTCTGACTTCCTGAGAAATGCCTTTTCCAGCAGCAGAGATCCTGCTGCCACTGAGGCATGAGGCAGAGCTGCTTCCAGTGCTGCCTGGACATGTTATTTAGGTCAGCTGCAAGAAAGATGGCAACATGAATCAGAAATGGATTTGGAAGAGGAGGAAAGTCATTAGACAGCACCTTGACATCCCCTGCCAGGGCAGGATTTTCCTCTTGCCAGCACAGAAGCACAGTTAGAAATCACACTCTGTGTCTTGTGTGAGCAGCTGGAGTGGAAATGAAAGAGAAGATGCAAACAAAAGCCTTTATCACTCTGCATCAGTGTTCTGTTTCTTCCTGTGTGAACTAATCTCTCTGAAACAGAGAGACACAGCGAGGTCTCCTTATCCCTCTTGTAAAGAATAGCAGAGTAATTGCTCCAATTACATCCATTTTGGGTGAGCAAAGTCTCCAGACCGTGCTCTTGTGGAGGCTGTCAGCACATTTCTGTGGTGAGGGCTTGCAGGGGGATGGGATGGCATGGTTTCCCCTTCCCCCCCTCCCCAGGTAAAGCTGAGTGATTCTGGAGGACATAGCAAAGCTGGGCTGGGAAACCTTCTGAGAGTATCCCCTTGGGAAGACCTCCCTTCCCTCCCCAGGGGAAGCAGCATGAACTTACTCCTGGCTCTGCAGAGACCTGCAGGCTAAAACAAATTACTTTTACGCAGCTGAAAACACTGGGACCAACCTCAACTGCTGAAGCAATTTGCCAGCCTTTGGCCCCAAGGCACTAAGTCCCTCAGGGTTCTCCTCCAGCTTAAGGACTTGGGTTGGTTTCCCAGAAAGATTCCCCTGGATATGAGCTTTTGGCAATTCTCTGGCTCATTACTGGCTATTCCATTTTTTTCCAACAGCCAGCTCTTGTTAGCTTCGTTCTCACAGCATTGTTTTCTTTCTAGAAGAAGCTTTTTTTTTTGCTGGCTCTCCTGAACTATCACATGGGAATTGCTTGCTGGCTTAGGTTTATTTTTTTTTTCTTTTGACCCAAAGCTGCTCTTCGCTCTCCTCTGTAACGCTGCCAACATCATTTCCAGTCTCTTTTTAAGCATATGTTTTGCAATAATATCTAAACTCTTGGCTCTGAAGAACTTGCCTTGCAGAGAGATCAGTATCTGTTAACAAAGGAATGGAGAAGCAAATAGTGAGGTGGAGAAAGAAAAGCAGTATCCTGAGATCCCCTAAGGTTGTGCTGACCTTTCCCAAAGGGCTTAGCTTGACCTTGGTCCTGAGATCCCTGAAGGTTGTCCTGACCTTTCCCAAAGGTCTCAGCTTGACCTTGGTCCTGAGATCCCTGAAGGTTGTCCTGACCTTTCCCAAAGGTCTCAGCTTGACCTTGGTCCTGAGATCCCTGAAGGTTGTCCTGACCTTTCCCAAAGGTCTCAGCTTGACCTTGGTCCTGAGATCCCTGAAGGTTGTCCTGACCTTTCCCAAAGGTCTCACCTTGGTGTTTGGCTTGGACATTACTCTGCTCCATCCCTCTTTTCTGGGGATATGGTCTGCATGTTGTCCACATCTGGGCTCAACTCTGCTGTCCCCATCCCCAAGGAGTCTCCTCTGGAAGAGTCCAGCTCCTACCTCTCCACCTCTGTCTCCATCCCTTTGTCTCCAGGAGAAGGGGCTCCTGCTTTCTGACAGCTCTTGAGAAATCTCTGTGGAGAGTTAGACCTGGCAGATGGAGGCTGTTACCTCACTCCACAAAAATGCTTTGTTATTGAGAAAATGGAAACTGTCTGAGGTTTGGGAGCTGAATAGAGTCATTGGTGTCTGTTCTAACCGCAGCTTGGTGGCGACTGCTGAAAAGTTCCCTTCCCTGAGCATTCCCTTTTCCTACACCCATAATCTTCCAGTCACTGGAGAGCTGCAGAGGGATTTAACTCCTGAGCTGAGCAAATGCTGAGCACCAGTGCACACTCTGCAGAAACTTTGCTTAAACCTCAGCATCTTCCAGCAAAAAAAAAAAGAAAAACCCAAAAAACCAACCAGCCAGCAAATAACCCTTTATGAACTGAGGCCAGGAAAGTGATCCCTGTGGATACCCAGTGAAATTCAACTCTTTTTACAGTCTCAGCTGTGCCTCTTGTTTACTTGAGCTTTAAAAAGCTGCCTTGAGTTTAAGCAGGAACTTCTTGGGAGAGGAAAGGCACGACAGAGCCTTGTGTTTGTAATTCTGTAACATGGGTACTTGAACCCTCCTTCTGAAGGGAGATTTATTTCCATCAGCAATTTTTAAAAGGGTTTTTTTTTTGGGTTTTTTTTTTTTTTTTCAGCAATGGGAATTTGGGAGCAGAGGAGAGGGAATGAAAGTGGAGGCTCAAGCATTTGCAAGCTGGAGATTTGCAATCTCTCAGTGCAGGAGAGCATTAACCTGGACACAAAACTCAAGTTTAGTTTTAGTTAACCCATACTTATTGTGAAATTTCCACCCTTCCTGCTGAGAACATGGCAGGAACATTATTCACTGAGCACCCTGAGAGAGCTGAGAGCAGTGTGTTCACTTTCTGGAAGTCAAATGAACACTTTTATTTATGTATTCTTCAAACTAATGAATCTTAGCTGGCCAAATTAATGTCTTCCAGCTGCTGCAGATGGTTTTTACATGACTAACTGCTTTTGCTACACAGAAAAAGCCAGAATACTGCAACCACGAGATGTTAAATATTTAATTATTACCCTGGAATGTAAATATGCCCTTGATATTTTCAATTTGTTTACCCAGATTTCAAGTGTTCACTTGGAAACTTAAGATACAGGGATGTATCAATTGATATCTGGGGAAGAAGAGGGACTGCTCAGCCTCTTCTCCAGGTTTCCTTAAATCCCAGATTGAGTTTCAGCAACAGGAATTTGCTCAGCTGGAGAATAATCCATCTGTTTGGGGCAGAACCTGGAATCAGTGTGTTTTAGCTGTAATGAGGTGTTTCTTTTCTAGACCCCCACAACGAGGAGTGACTGGCAGAGGTGACAGGGCTAAAGGATCTGGAGTGTGGATTAACTGTACTGTGTCTGTCTCCCATACAAGGGTTTAGGGTGGGAAAGACCTTAAGGATCACGTCCTTCCCTTCCTTTTTTCCCCCCAGAAGGTTCAGTTTGTGGAATCTTATTTGGCTGCAGGTCTCTAACATGTGTCTGTGGCTGTCACAGTTTCCAGCTGATGGGGATAAGTGCTGAGTCTCCCAAGGAGAAGGGAGATGGATGGGGACTTGTTTCTTGGTTCCTTTTTTAGTTCTTCTGGGGTTTCTCTTGTGCCAAACCCATCCAAGGTGCAAATCCCAGGATTATAAGGGTAAATGATGTATGGGCTGGTGACAGCTGTTTGGGAACTGAAGAAACACCAATCCTAGAAGAGGTTGGGGATGTCAGACCCGTGGAAACTGAGCGTCCCTTGTATTTATTTGTTATTTGCAAGAGGGAGTCAAGGAGCTGAGCTGCTTTCCAAGTAAAGAAACCAATCTTTAGATGTCAAAGGAGGGTTGGTTATTCTCATCTTCCTCTCTTCTCAGCACATGGTCAATCTTCAAATAGAAAACTCGGTGTTGAAATTTTAGGGCTGACTTTAAAGCAGTGAATATCTAGAAATTTGGGGGTATGAATATGTAGAGTAATTGTTAATAGCAAAAAGTAGGCAGTGTGATGTGTGTGGAGTTGGGCAAGTGAGAGATACACAAAACTGGAATCAGAATTTGAATGCCTCCCATGAAAATTTGGAGTGTCCTGCACCCTAAGTGTCCGATTTCCAGTCAGTCACAAGTAGTGTGACCTTTAAACCTTGTCAGGAAAGGCAATCCCTGTGCTGATGTCACCCTCTGCTTTATGATGTGACTGCTTTTGTTCTGGACAAGCCACTGGAGCCTTTCACTGGTGAAGGGACAATTTTCTTCCCTGCTCCTGCATCCACCTCACACCCAGCTACATCCTGCCCTGCCTTGGCTTCTGCACTGGCACATCTCACAATGCAAGGTAACTCAAAGCTGCTCCAAGTCTTACTTTCCAGGGTTTTCTCCAATTTGGGATAAATCTCAAGGCTGGAATTGTAAGAGAACTTTGGGGAAATAGAATGGAATTGCATTATTTTGGGATGATGTAGATACTAAGATGAACAGATCCCAAGAACAGTGGGATACAGGCTGTGATGCCTGTTTGAATTGCAGGATTTTTGTGTGCTGAGAAGATTGGAGATGAAGGTAAATTGGCCTCAGAGTGCAGTTAGTCATTTCCTCTCATGCTTTTATGTTTGAATTCTGGATGTAACCTCTGTTCCATGGGGTGAAGAGATTGGGAAGCCTTTCTGCCGTGGGGTCCTGGGTTGGACAAGCAGTTGGGCACTTACTGTTGGTGAGTCATGCTGGGTTGGATGGTCATAAATCAATTGAGCCTATAATTAAACTTTCATTACTAGGTCATAACCCTCCCAATGTACATAATCTTCAGGACTCCCTTTTTCTTCCTTTAACAACCAGGGCACCATAAAAGTCTCATTGGATTTGTGTTGAGCAGGTTCATGACATCATAAGCTCTCACTTCTGAGCTTGGCCCATGGGTGTGTTTCCCCAAGGTGCTTTCTTTGAGCATCAATGGTGGTGTCGGAAGACCAGAGCACACAGCAGAAGAAGACCTGCTACAGTGGCTGGTCATGCATAGGGCCACAAAGACCAGTCTGTATTTCTGTGCACATTTATATGGCTTTCTTCATGCTGTTTCCTTGGCTGGTGGTTCCTGGTGGCACTGAAGCTCCTGTGATCAGTTCCACTCCCTAAAACTTGGCTTCAGCAACTTTCTTCCTATTATGGTCACCTTGGCCATGTCAGCAGCTGCTGCCCTGCAGTCCCCTCAGCATCATGGGTGCATCCTGTGGGGTCCTGCTCAGCCCAGGGCAAGGAAAGGAGCCCCCATGTTCCAAGGAATCACTTCTGGAACTTTCCAAAGCTTCAGGTCCCTTCTCTGTTTGGTAGAAGGGACTCAGTTGGGTTGGGGAGAAGTCCCCTGATGTGTTCCTGTCCTCCTCCTCTTGGGTTTCCTCCCTCAGTTGGTGTTCTGCTTGAGTCACAGCAGGGCCAAGCTGCCCAAATGGTTCCAATTCCAGACTTCCTGCTGAGTGCAGGGAATTTGCTTTCTTTGTATACATTTTGAGGAAGATTAACAGCTGATCTCTTGAGCAAACATCCAGCTTTACTGTTGGTGGGGTGACACAGGCTGCTTGTTCCAACTGTATCCCAACAGCTCTGCTGCCATTAGCTGTATCCTCAGCCCTCCAAGCAGATGGACTTTGTTCAGGGGCTGAAATAGTTAATTAACCCTTTCCAGCTGTTTAGCAATACATTTTTAACTCTGAAATCAATTTTTTTTCCCCTGGGCAGAGTTTTTCTTGTTATGATTGCATAGCAGGGACTCTCAAGCTTCTTGACACAGGGAGAATTGAATTTCCCTAAAGGGAATAACCCCAGAGCAAGAGCTGAACTGTGTGTTGCCTCTCTCTGCCTCTACTTTGCTGTCCCTCTGTAGGAGTAGAGAAGGGACAAAAGTCACAACATACACAAACAGCAGCTCAGAGCTTTGTCCATTACCTTGTATGGGGACGTTGCCTGGGGAGGAGCAGGTTTTCCTTTAGCCTAGGAAGAGTTTTCTGCCAAAATGTTGTCTCTCAAACAGAAGCCACAGCATGAGGGGGACCCTGGCAGTCCCCAGGGAGCCAGGATTGCCTGCAGTGCAGTGACCCTGGGAGGATCTGCAGGAGCAAACGTGGATTGAGAATGTTCTCAGCCCAGTGGAAGGGCTGGAGCTGCTCCTCAGGGCGAGCAGCTGGTTTCCCTTTTAGGGTCGGTGGCAGGCACAAACAATTTCACACAGATTCCAGGACCCAGAATGGTTCTGGAAAGTCAACAGGAACAAAAAGTGTTCCTCTCCTCTCCTGACCTTGGAGAGCACTGGAGGACCATCTTCCAAAGCTGTGTCCCTGGAGGGTTTCATCCCTTACATGGGGAGTGCTGGCTTGTCCCAGCAGGACTGGGCTCTCCCTGCTGAGGCTCAGTTTAGGTGTGAGCTGCTGCAGCAATTCCCTGCTGGAGCAGCCCAAGGGAAGCACAAAACAAGCAGGAACCTGGCAGCCAAAGGTCTGTCCCTCCTGTGTCCTGGACAGATTAAGTGTTTCCCAGGAATAGCCATATGGGTGGCTCTGGGATCACTGTGGAGCAGCTGATTGTGACCTGACAACGGACAACAAACTGGTGTGAAGTTACAAAGGGTTATAGAGCACTGTGGCCATGAGATTTCTCTCTCTTGAGGAGTCCCTAAAGGCAGGTTAGACTGAAGGGATGGTGTGCAGGAGATGAGCTGGTCCAGAACAGTCTGTGCCTTCTTTTCAGAGCAATTTATTGTCACTAAAATTAATGTGGTGACCTCCTGGGGCTGTTGCTGTGCTGCAGGAGACAATGCCACTGAGGTGGCAGGAGGTGCATGTTACTCTCTAATTAGAAAGTGGCCCCTTTGCTACGTCCTTGACAAATTACTGACCTTTCTCATCCACCAGGCTATTCTGAGCTTTGTTCCAGGCTGATCAAATTCGCATCCTGGAGCACTTGAAATGTTGTTTGTGAGGGCAGCTCTTGTTCCTGTTCATGGGCACAGGAGAGGAACTGAGTTTCTCTGCCCTGGGAGAGCAGCTCTATCTCTGGAAAGGGGCAGGCAGGCAGCTGGCAGCCACATCTGCTTATTTTTGCCCTCAAATTTGCAGTGAGGCAGCTGAGAGAACACCCCATATCCCACCCCACTGTCCCCCTGCTCCTGCAATCCTTGTCCCACCAGGATCAAGGCCACAGGGTGATGGAAACCCATCATTTCAGGGTGGATGTAGGTGAGCCCAGTTGTCCTCTGCTTTCACAGGGTGGTGCAAAGTGTGAACAAGTGCTAATGAGCACACACACTCTGATTGCCTGTGTCCTGCCTTCTAAATCTGAGCCTCAGTGAAGGGTTTTGGGGTTTTTTTTAAAAGCATTTTAGAATTTCTTAGGGCTTTGAGCTAGAAGGAATGTTTCATTGAGATCCAGTCATAATCTTTATGATTGGTTTGAGAATCTCTGATCTTTCATGTTTTGGTTTGGTTTTCTCTTTTCATTTTTTGGATGTCTTCAGAACTTCTTTATGATGTGAAGGTGGTGAGATACCAGAACAGGTTGTGGATGCCCCATCCTTGGAGGTGTTTAAGGTCAGGCTGGATGAGGCATTGAGCAACCTGGTGTGGTGGGAGGTGTCACTGTCCATAGCAGGGGGATTGCAACTAGATTATCTTAAAGGTCCCTTCCAACCCAAACTATTCTATGATTCTGTATGTGATGGAAGGACTAGAAATAATGGATTTAAGTTGGAAGAGGGTAGATAGAAGAAAGAAATTCTTTCTTGTGAGGATGGTGAGACACTGGAAGAAGTTGTGGATGCCCCCTCAATCCCTAGAGGTGTTTAAGGCCAGGCTGGATGAGGCATTGAGCAACCTGGTCTAGTGGGAGGTGTCCCATACCCATGGAACTAGATGATCTTGAAGATCCCTTCCAACCCAAACCATTCCATGATTCCACCTCTTCATGAATGAAGACAGTTTTTAGGTTCCTCATTACAATCACAATAAAAATTACCACCTTTTGTGCTGTTTCTTTCACTCTGTTTCCATTGTCTCACCACCACCACCTTCTCCCTGACCTTGGGCTGGTTCAGCCTGAGGGCTGCAGATGCAGGATTTGCTTTGGCATTGCCAGGGCTTTGTCACCCCTGCCCAGAGCTGCAGAGAGAGCAGGAACAAAGACAGCAAATGGCTTATCTAATGCAAATAACCCTGAGCAAACTTCCTGGGCCTTGGCTTCCTCTGTGCTAGAGTTGAATCCTGTCAGCTCCACTTGCTGTCTCTGCCACATCAGGCTCTCGTGACTTGTTCTGCCTGCTCAAAGGACTGGGTTGTCCCTGGGTTTGAGGAGGGACAGGGACTCCCTGAGTCACAGGGCTGGAGTCAGGCACAGCAGTGCTCAAGGGGATGAGTCCTTCTCACCGGTAGAACCCAAGACTTTTTTTTTTCCCTTTGAGTTTTCTGCTGTTCTCTGACCCCATATTAGAGACAGAGAGATAAAGCACAGCCCGTTGAGCAAACATGGCAGGTCCCTGTGCTGGCGTTGCCACAGCTCCCAGGGTAGGAGTGCTCATTAGAAGCCTTTTTATTACAGACACACCTGGGAAAGTTCCCTTCAGTAGGGCTGGGAGGAGGAGGGTTGGGAATTTCATTGTCTTTCCTTGCCATAGAAAGGTCCTGCGTGGTTTCAGGGAACAACAGAGCTTGGGGCAACCAAGGTAGTGGCAGTGGGTGAGAACTTTTGGGATTACAGGAGCCACTGCCCAGCCAGTACTTGTGGGGTGCCTGAAGAGGAGTGTTTGGGGTGTCAAAACTGGAATAGAGATGGGGCAGAAGGTCCAGTTTGGTGTTTTGCCATGGAAACTCCCCAGCATCTGCCCTGTCTCCAGTAGTAGATTGGAATTGCCCAGTGTGGGCCACCTTGTTCCATGGGGCTGTGGCTCTAGAGGATGGGGTTAGGGCAAAGAGTGATCCAAATCCCACTTTGGTGGCAGGGACATGCTGAGGAGATGCTGCCACAGCCACCCCACAGGGGCACTGAGCAGCCAGGGGAGCAGAACAAGGGATGGAGCAGCAGCTGGGTAAAGAGAGTGTCTGAAAAGGGACTTTGTTCCCCCACTCTTGGTCACGTAGCCATGTGGGAACACTAGATCTATTCACCAGCAGCCCTATCACACATACCAGCCCTGACAACAGCTGGGAGCTGTGTGGCTTGGCCAAGAATAGCCCTGGGGACGTGTGAGTCAGAGCTGTCTGGATAGACGCCTGCCCCACAGGGAGCTTGTGGGAGGAAACACTCACTGGGACCATCCAAGATGTGGGCACCATGAGATGCTGGACCTCAGAATGAGCTGTGGTGGCTCTTCTTGAGCTGGGTGGCTTCCCCAGAGGAAAGTGCAGCTTGTGGTGCTCTGCAACTGACTGCTGGGATGTAATTCATGGGCTTGTCTGCACTTGACAGGCAACCTGTAATAAGAAAGGGTGTGATTTAGCAAGTGGAAAACTCCATATTTAGGAATAACCAGGTTAAACCAAATAACAAGATGATACTCTTGTTCTGGAGTCTGTGCTACAGAAGAAGTGAAGAAGTTTCTAGGAGCAACCTGGTGTGGTGGGAGATGTCTCTGCCCATGGAACTAGATGATCTTGAAGGTCCCTTCCAACCCAAACCATTCTATTAGTTCCACAGCCTCTTGTACTTCTCCCAGAAGGTTCAGTTTGTGGAATCTTTTTGGTTGCAGGTCCCTAACATGTGAGAGGGATGCAGTGCTGTGGGGCAGAGCATCACTCCCCACGTGTTGATGCTGTGTGTGAGGCTGTGACAGGCTGTTGTGGGGCAGATCTCCCTCGGGGCAGGCAGTGGATGTTCACCCAGCACCTGCTTCTCTTCTCGGGGCCAAATCAAAACTCCCTGTGAAAAAAAAATAAATTCTCTTTTGGTCATTGTTTACAGTTTAATTCCCAGCAGGGAGGCAGGCTCTGGGGGAGCTCAGTGTTCTCTGAGTGGTGCCCAAGTGCTCCAAGTGTTGAACACAAACCCAAGTGGGGTTTGTGCCAGGCTCTGGCTGTGTTGCAGGCACTCTGGGGAGTGCATAAAGCTACAGAGCAGGTCCGTGTTGGTGTCCTCTCCTCATAGTGGTCTTTTGCTCAGGGATTAGGTGGCTGGGCAACATGGGGGCATCACAGGCAGCTCACCACATGAGCCAGTACTGATCCAGCATCTCCACTGTTCTCTCAGCAGGTGAAGGAACCCCTCAGACCGGCACCATGACCGAGTGCTTTGACTGTGACAACTGCAAGGAGTCCTTGTATGGCCGCAAGTACATCCAGATGGACAATGGCCCCTACTGCATCCCCTGCTATGACGCCCACTTTGCCAACACCTGCGACGAGTGCAAGGAGCTGATCGGCCACGACTGCAGAGTGAGTAGGGGGGGCAGGGCACTTCCCAGAGCCATCTGTCCCCCCCCTTATCACTCACCTCTCACATCTGTCCTTCCTGCCCTCCCCAGGAGCTGTACTACGAGGACCGGCACTACCACGAGCACTGCTTCCGCTGCTTTCGCTGCGATCGCTCCCTGGCTGACGAGCCCTTCACCTGCCAGGGCGAGGAGCTGCTGTGCAACGACTGTTACTGCAGCGAGTTCTCCTCCAAGTGCATTGCCTGTGAGAAGACAGTCATGCCAGGTAGGAGAATCAAGCATAGAAAATCATAGAATGGAAAGGACCTTCAAGATTATCTAGTTCCAACCCCCCTGCCATAAGCAGGGATGCCTCCCACCACACCAGGTTGCTCAATGCCTCATCCAGCCTGGCCTTAAACACCTTCAGGGGTTGAGGGGACATCCACAACCTCTTCTAGTGTCTCACCACCCTCACAGGAGATAATGGATGAGAGCTCTGGGTGCAGATGACCAGCAGGTTTGGTGACCTGCATGCTGCAACTGCACACTTTGACTCCTTGGGCTGTAAAGTGGATAAATTCACTACATACTCATAGAATCCTAGAATGCAAGAGTTAGAAAGGACCCTCAACGTCCAGCTAGTGCAGTGACAGGGACATCCTGCACTAGATGAGGTTGCTGAGAGCCTCAGCAAGCCTGGCCTTGGATGCCTCCAGGCTTGATGGAGCTTCCACCATTTCTCTAGGCTAATCTCTCACCACCCTCATGGGGAAGAACTTCTTCATGTCACTTCTAACCTTGCCCTGCTCTAGTTTCAAACCATTGCCCGTCATCCTGTGGCTACACCCCCCCATCCAAGAGTCTTTATCCATCTTGTAGCCCCTGTGTTACCGAGGGTGGTCACTAGAAGGCAGATCCAGGCACTGCAGTTTATTCCCAGTCCCAGCAGTACAACCAGGGCTGTAGGATCTGACACTAGGGAAGGAAAGAAGAGTTGAATTTCTGCTCTCCTGCCCTGCTGTCACTGCCCAGTGTGGGCTGAGCACTCTGCTCATCTGGCAATCTCAAACTGTGGTCACTGCAGCAGCCCTGTCTGTCTGTTCCCCTTTCTTTGGTGGGGAAATGAGCTGGGGTGGAGATAACAAAGGGTTTCCTGGGCATTTTTTCGGTGCTGACTAGAGGAGAAGGAATGACTAAAGATGTGTGATCATCCCTGCAGATGGCCTGAGGCAAAGGAGTGCCTTTGCTTGGCTGTTTTTGCACCATCTTCACATGCAGGTTACAAATAGGTTTCAACAGGCATCTGCCTCGGGCTGCGTGTGAGGGTCTGGGGGCATGTTCCCACACCCCCCCTTGGGCTTGGGGCCTCCCTGCTTCACTGCCTGCCTTGGGGATGGTGGGAAGAGCTTGGGGTGAGTGGGACCAAAGTTTAACCTGCACAGCAGCCCTGGCCACTGAGCTGTTCTTCCTGCAGGGTCTCGCAAGCTGGAGTACAACGGGCAGACCTGGCACGAGCATTGCTTCATCTGCAGCAGCTGCCAGCAGCCCATCGGCTCCAGATCCTTCATCCCAGACAATAAGGATTATTACTGTGTTCCCTGTTACGAGAGCAAGTTTGCTCCTCGCTGCACTCGCTGCAAAAAGGTAATTCCACCCCCAACACCCCAAACCCAAGGGGAAATTCCCCACCTCTGCCCAAACCCCACTGAAGATGGGCTGAGGCTGCTGCTCTGAGTCCCAGTGTCACCTGTGTGCTCTCTCCCTGCAGACCCTCACCAAGGGAGGAGTGACTTACAGGGATGAGCCGTGGCACAAGGAGTGTTTTGTCTGCACGGGCTGCAAGACCCCCCTGGCTGGGCAGCAGTTCACCTCCCAGGATGACAACCCCTACTGCATCAAGTGCTTTGGGAACCTCTATGCCAAGAAGTGCAGTGCCTGCACAAAACCCATCACAGGTGAGTGCAACAGCCACAGTTGTGGGGTTCTGAAGAGCAGGCTGTGACCTGCCTGCCCTATTACCAGACATGCTGTGACCTAAAATCATAAAATCATAGAATAGTTTGGGTTGGAAGGGACCTTCAAGATTATCTAATTCCAACCCCACCACACCAGGTTGCTCAATGCCTCATCCAGCCTGACTTTAAACCCCTCCAGGGACTGAGGGGGCATCCACAACCTCTCTGGGCAACCTCTTCCAGTGTCTCACCACCTTCACTGGAAAGAATTTCTTCTATCTAGCCTCTTCTCCCAGTCAGTCCTGTAATAACTTCTTGCTGTGTTGAGTCATTTCCTCCTTCTTCTCATTTTCTGAACATCCCATGTTACCCTCTTTCTCCCCACAAATTTAAGTATTTTCTTTTGCAAATGCAACTTGACCTGACCCTCCTTAAAGACAAAGAATTCTTTCTGCTTCACATTGTTTAATCCTGCCCACCTGAGATGAATTTGGCCCTGTTTCAATTTTCAGATTTCTTTTTGTTTTTCTTTTTCCTTTTATCCTTTTTTTTCTTTTTTCTTTTCTTTTTTTTTTTTTCTTTTTTTTTCTTTTTTAATTTCTTTTTTTTTTCTTTTTTTTTGGTCATTCTTGATCACCAGTTCCACTGGTGAGGATTCCTCTTAGGCACAAACAGTGTCTGTGACCACTTAGTAAGGGTGAAGAGTGAGAACTATCCATATTTGTTTTTAAGAATAGATCTGATCTGAAAGAAATTCTTTACGGTGAAGGTGGTGAGACACTGGAAGAGGTTGCCTAGAGGAGTTGTGGTTGCCCAGAGAGGTTGTTTAAGGCCAGGCTGGATGAGGCACTGAGCAACCTGGTCTAGTGGGAGGTGTTCCTGCCCATGGCAGGGGGTTTGGAACTAAATGATCTTTAAGACCCTTTCCAACCCAAACCATTCCATGATTCTAGGAGATCTATATTCACTGAGTGCACTGAGAGACACTCAAGGTCTCCTGCCCAAATGATGCTCATACACATCCCCACCATATAGTCTTGCTCAGTGTCTTCACTGCAAGGTGTCTTCACTGCAAGGTGTCCCCACTGAAGCAGGTGCTTCAGGAAGCCCTACAAAGGGGGGGATCTCTCTATTGCAGTGTCCTGGATCTGTGCAGGTTTCTCCAGGAGTTCTAAAGCTGTGCTTTGTCCCTCCCACAGGCTTTGGTGGGGGGAAATATGTCTCCTTTGAGGACCGTCACTGGCACCACAACTGCTTTAACTGTGCCCGCTGCAACACCTCTCTGGTTGGGAAGGGCTTCATTCCTGACAATGATGAAATCCTCTGCCGTGACTGCACCAGTGACCTATGAGCCTCCCAGGACACCGTGGGGCAGGGGCTTCCCCCTGTTCTTCAGGGTCTTTGTGCCACAAACTCCCCCCCCCACCACGTGTCAGGGCAATAAGGCACGGGTGATGAACCACGGTGTGTTCAGGGGGTTCCTGTGCCCCTCTCTGAAGGCTACAATACGCTATGCTGTGGCTCTGTGCAGAGTCTAAGCTAAATAAAGTTGTAAAAGGAGCTTCAAGACCCCCTCTTCCCCATTATTTACTCTTTCCTTTTGCTTTTTGCCTGAAGCAGGCACCAGCTCATCCCAGAGTCCCAGCAAAGGGCAGAAGCAGCTTCAGCCTTGAGCTGGGCTGTGCTGGCAGCTTGTTTTCACTCCCCTGGCATGGTGCTGACTTTCCTCTTTCCCCTCTGCTTCCCCTGGTCTGTGTGACATGAGGCAGCAGCTCTGGTCTTTGTGGTCTGACCTGTGGAGTGGATGGTTTTGCAGCACAGCCTTTGTGTAGGTGTGGTGGTGGGGCCACCAAAGGTCCTCTGTGCCCCCACTGGGGATGTTTGGGGACACCAAGGTGGAGTGTGGCCAGGACCCTGCTGGATGTGGGATCAGCTTCCAGAGTTGTGCAGCCACTTTACCATCTGTGGGCCAGACTCTGCACATCTCCACAGAGGAAGATGTGTTTCCCTTTTGTACTCCATTTGCAGGTTTGTCCCACCACACCCCTCTCCCTCCCCATCCTGTTGCCTTCTATCTGTGCTGTTATCCCCCGTGGGGATCTCTGGGACAGGGATTGCAGAGCCCAGCAGCACAAGGGACACTGCAGACCCATGAATGCAGGAGGGATCCTGCCCATGGGCTGTGGCTGTGCTGGTGGCTGCTGGGAGCACTGGAGGGGAGGGTCTGCAGGAGCACAGGGCTCAGCTGAGGGGACAAACAGAATGTCCACAACCTGCCCCTTCCAGGGCTGAGTCCTTACCCCATGGCTGAGCTGGCTCTGAGCCTCCTCAGCCCCCTCCACAGCTTGATGGCTACCTTGTCCCTCCATCCCTTCTGCTTCTGTCTCACTGGGGTGCAGATGCTGACCCTGCTTCCACAGCCACCTGCTTTTTTAAAAGCATCTTGTGTTGTTCTGTTGTTTTTTGGTTGTTTTTTTTTTCCCTTTTGTACTCTTGTCATAATTATCTGTCATTTTGTAACCAGCTGCAGGATGGAGGGGCTAGTTCTATCCCCCTGGGGCTTCATTTAGGAAGAGAAAATGTTATGCATGTTGAAGTGTAATGAGCTCTGTATGCAGATCCTTGATGAGTCCTGGGGGGAAAGCTTTGATGCAGGCAAATCAGAGTTTGTGTGTTTGCTGTTCTGAGGAGCTCGGGGCAGCCTCGAGAAGGAAATATCCTAAACATCAGCCTCCTCTGTACTTCCTACAGCTTTATATAATAAACTGTTTTAGTGTCTGTGGCTCTCCTGTGTTTCTTCAACAATAGGGCCCAGGGCAGAGGGTGTGTGCTCAGCTCTGCCTGGGGTCAGGTTCATGTTCCTCTTCCCTGAACCACATGCCTGGTGGTCCCAGTCCTGAGGGCTCCTTCCTGCTGTTGTAGGGCTGCACTGGGTTCTTAATGTTGTGGGTTCCTGCTGTTGTAGGTTCCTGCTGCTGTAGGGCTGCAGTGGGTTTCTCCTGCTGTGGGTTCTTGCTGCTGTAGATTCCTAGTGCTGTAGGGTTCTAGTGGGTTCCTGCTGCTATAGGGCTGGTTTCCTGCTGCTGTAGGGCTGCAGTGGGATCCTGTTGCTGTAGGTTCCTTCTGTAGGGTTGCAATGGGTTGCTGCTACTGTAGGGCTGCAGTGGATTCCTTGCTGTATGGTTGCAGAGGGTTGCTGCTGCTGTAGGTTCCTGCTGCTGTAGAGTTGCAGTGAGTTCCTGCTGCTGTAGGGCTGCAGTGGGTTCCTGTTGCTGTAGATTCCTGCTGCTATAGGGTTGCAGAGGATTCGTGTTGCTGTAGGGCTGTGGTGGGTTCCTGCTGTTGTAGGTTCCTGCTGCTGTAGGGCTGCAGTGGATTCCTGCTGCAATAGGTTCCTGCTGCTGCAGGGCTGCAGTGGGTTCCTACTACTGTAGGGCTGCAATGAGTTCCTGTTGCTGTAGGGTTGCAGTGGGTTCCTGCTGCTGTAGGGCTGCAGTGGGTTTCTGCTGCTGTTTTGGGTTCCTGCTGTTGTAGGTTCCAGCTGCTGTAGGGCTGCCTGCTGCTGTAGGTTCCTGCTGATGTA
>VZTY01015437.1:7036-17782 GCA_013400935.1 Turnix velox
CAAACCATTCCAGGGACTTATAGAATACTTCAGTATTTGCATTTCCTGGGGGTTCTGCTGGGCTGAGCTGTTAGCATTTACATTTGCACATATTTCAGGCACCACAATATGTAACTGTACATTGAGATCTAATCTTGGAAATTTCTTCTTCAGCAATCAGATACTGTGACAGATGCCATCTTGTAAAACCAGATCGTTGCCATCACTGTTCTGTATGCGACAAGTAAGAAAATGTTCTAAATAAATGCTTTTCTGAAGAAATGGATATGTTTTATCTTCTTGACAGAGAAGCTTTTCTTTTTATGAATGGTTTTTTAAGGTTTAATGTTTTGGCAGAGATTTTTTTAATTACTCAGATGATATTTTTCAGGTTTAGTTTTCATTTATTTGTGTATTCTAAGGAAGTCTGTAGCTTAATCTAATTAGATGGCTTTCTTGATGCCAATGTGAATAACATAATCTTACACATTCTTTTTACAATGGTTAAAAATTAAAATTGATTAAGAACTTTCCTGAAGAATGTAACCCAAAAATAACTGATAAACAAAAATGTGCTTCTTTTAGTAGAATAATGATGTCACTTGCATAATATAATAATTGGATAATATAATAATCATAATAATGTAATAAACAAATAATATAATAATAATATAATAACTCATATAATAAACTCAATACCCTATTTTTCATTGGATAACTTGCAGGGGGGGGGGTTTAATTTGAAAAAAGAACCAATAATCACCCATTTCTAACTGAAGCCATAAAATAGAGGGTTTTTTTGTCTAACACAAAATTAAGTTCACCCCCATTTTCCCCAGAAGTCTAATTGCTTTCTAATTTAAACTTTCTTCTGGCTTCCTTTTTGGAGACATTAAAGTCCAGGCTTGTTGAGGCTCTGAGCAACCTAATCTAGTGCAGGATGTCCCTGCTTAATGCAGGGTGGTTGGACTAGATGGCTTTGGAATGTCACTTCCAACTCTGTGATTCTTCTCTCTGACCTTTCCTTAGTTAGCTTGGGTGTCTCTGAGTTTCTTAACTCTTGCCTCCTCTGATTTAAATTTCCAACTATAAGAGAATGGGCTTCCTCAAACTTAGATTCTTAGCTTTAAGGCTGATCCAAGTAATCCTCAAGCCTTCCAATGTGGTTATGGGGTAGAGAAGACTTCCTGTTTTTCCCATTTTTCCATCAGAACAGCAGAGGCAGGCACTGAAAGAGAAACTTAAGGCAGAAAGAGGATCTTGGTTGTGTCACATAGGGTGTGGTTGCAATGTAAGATTCTTGTGTCTGAGCAGGGTAGAGAGCAGGGTGACCTGTGATATCAAATGTGAGTGAAATTTGCAGTATGCCTTAGTTTTGTCCTTACCTTGTCAAAATTCACTTGCTTCCATTATATCTGAATTTCTTGTTCACATTTTTGTTATGGAGTGTGATTACTTGCAAAAATGTTCAGGATTTTTATATGAGGTCAGTTCTTAAACCTGGGCATCTGTATATATTTCTGTAGAAGCAAACCATGTACATGGCAATATACTTTGTTGCATCTTCTATGTATACAGTAATTCAATTAGCCCAGTTTCTAAGTGTCTGACAGAGAGTAAACACTTGAAGAATCTATTCAGAATGACATCCAAATCCTAAAGCTGAAGTAATAGATAGCATTTTCTATAGGCAGAAGAAGCTTTGAATTTGGATTATGTACAGTCTGCTTGTACGTAAAGTATTTGTGTGAATTTAAATAGACATCTTCACTAACGGTTAATCAGTAGTACATTTTGTAATTCTTAATCTGATTGTGAATAATTTCCATCTGACAGGTAGCTGTAATTCTAACTTACATTTTTCTTTTGCCTTTTGCAATGCTTGGAATTCTCTTGGGATTTTTTAAGATGCATTTTGAAAATGGATCATCATTGCCCTTGGTGAGTGTACTGCTGTCTTTCCTTTCTTAACAGCAAGTTAGCTCTTTTAGTTTTATAGGTTGTTCCCTCTCCTTTTCATTCTCCCTCCCACACTCACTCCTTTTGCTGTTGTGTTGGCCTACAAAGTATTTTTATTTTCCTGTCTTTTCTCAGCAGCCCGGTGGGTGGGCAAGAAGTGTAATTAACTGTGTCAGTTTGGCAGGTATCTGTGAGAAATAATTTAAGATAATTGTTCAGAAATGTTCAGTTAAGGGAGTTGAGTGGTAGACAGTAGTAAGCTGATCAGAAAAGAACCACCTCCTGCATTGGACAAAGTGATTCTAAGCATTTTGTTGGTCTTTCCTAAATCAAGTTCCTGATCAGAGGAGACTCTGTGCTGGGGATGGAAGGGGTGCTGGGCTTCTAGTCTTCATCTTGGTTCTGACTATAGTCCCTGATGCTTTATGATTCAGTAATCTCTCCTTATTTTTCAGCTGTGTAGTAGGTACTATTGAAAGAAATATTTAACAATAAGGGGCAGAGTTTCTTCCTACATATCTTCTTTTGCTGTAGGGATATCAGCATGTGAAATTTGATGATGCTTAGTCTTAGTAGAGTGCTGCTTTCAAAAAGAAGAAACACTGCATAAGCATAAAGCATTGTGAAATAAATGTGAAATAATTTACCTTTCCTTTTTCAGCCTTCTTACAGCTGTCTTGGGGAAGGCTCTAAGAAAAATAGCTGTCAGGCTATTCCTGACAACATGCCAGTGAAAACTCTCAATATTAGTAGTACTATTCAGTGTTACACACACTTCTCGTGAGCTTTAAGCAGCATTTGGGATTTATTGAGTGGGACAGTACATCAAAATGTCCTTCATGTAAACTTCCCTTTTAGAATAACAGTCTATGGCATCAAATTAATCATTAATTGACTACTGTAAAAGGGCAATGAAGTGATATTTCACTGGGGCATAGACTTCTAGAATAAATAAACTCCACTTTCCTCCGGGTAGTATTTGTTTATTTTACCCCATTAGCACTTTGTATCCAAACAACATAAACAGACCCAATTTGAGAGAGTCTTTACAGTGCTCATTGTTTTTAATCTAATAAGCAATGACTGCAGAAAAGAATTGAGAAGGCACTTGAGAGACACACAACACTTCTTGTTAAGAATTGTTCCTTTTGTACCCCAAGTAACAGAAATGAGGCTGAAAAAAGAGGTATTTTCTTATTATACTTTTCCTGTTTTGAGTGGATGGGCGCAGTTCCTTGCTAACCCTCCAAAAAATTAACTACATGGAAGTGATTAAGAGAGTTTTGGAACATTGCACAGATACTCATCAAACTTTATATAAAGACCCATGGTTGAGGGGTATGTGGGAAACATCATATGGCTGTTTCACCAACAGAAGCAAGGGTGAAAATCAGTATCATGAGTGGGTTTTAGCACCCTTGAAAATATTACCAGGTCTTGCTTTGCTTTTCATGTTGGGATTGTTTAGTGAGAAAGAAGGGGGAAAGAAACTCTGTGATACTTAAGTAGAGCAGGGAAACACTAATGGGAATTACTTTTTTAATGTACGGCTGGGAGAAGGATTTCTGGAGAGAGGACAGGTAAAAATAACCTGGGGGAAAATCAGATGGAGCATCTGGGTGGCAGAGGTAGTGAGGGAGTAGTCATGTCCTAGCCCCTGGGAAGTTTTCTAATGGGAATGCTGTGATAAATGGAAATATTTAATGCTAATTGCCCTCAGACTACTTCAAAAGGTTTAAGTGGTGCAGAAATAAAAGCATTAGTGATGTCTATGCTGGTGCTCCTGCTGCTCATGCTGTGTGGATCGAGCTGCAGACAGGAAAGTGAACTCTTGAGTCACCAAAAGTATAGTTTGTAACAGCTCTAATATGAACAAGCTCTATTAGCAACACCTTAGAAACATTTGAAACTGCTCTCCTTGGTTTTTTGAATCTGAAAATTATTTAGTACCTCCTTAATTTTGTATTTTTTGTGAACCAAGCTGTATCACCTTCGGTACCTTGTAAGTTATTTTTCAGCAAATGAACACCTGAGGTAGAAAGGATGTATCATCTTCTTCTACTACAAAATTTAATTCTTTTGAATGCTACTTGTAATCCAAATTTTAACCTGGAATTTTTTTTGTATGAATGCTTCACTGCAATATTATTTAGCAGGATAGCTGTTCTTTTATTAGTTTTGTTCTTCCTCAAAATCTTAGACTTTAAATGTTACTGCCCTTCTTGGATGTTATGGTTTGATAGTACGTGTTCAGATAGCACAAGTACAAAATTTTGGTGTTTAATTTCTCTTTAATTTTTTTTATTAGGGTGAACAACTGTGTAGGATTCTCCAATTACAAGTTTTTTCTTCTCTTCTTGGCTTACTCTCTACTATATTGCCTTTTCATTGCTGCAACAGATTTACAGTATTTTATCAAATTTTGGACAGTAAGTAATCTACATACTATCTTTAAGTTACTATGGTGCTAATCAGGTATCTCCTAATATAGAATCATAGAATAGCTTCGGTTGGAAGGGACCATCTAGTTCCATCCCACCTGCCATTCCACATTCTTATACTGTGAGGGTGGCAAGACACTGGAACAGGTTGCCAAGAGAGGTTGTGGATGCCCCCTCTCTTGAGGTGTTTAAGGCCAGGCTGGACAAGGCACTGAGCAACCTGTTCTAGTGGGAGGTGTCCCTGCCTATGGCAGAGGGGTTGGAACTAGATGATCTTTAAGGTCCCTTCCAACCCAAACCATTCTGTGATCAGCATTCACAACCTTGGATATTATTTTTGTAGATGTGCATTATTTATGCTGTTATATGAAAAGGCTAACAAAACAAGGTAATTTTTATAGAGACAGAAAATCTTCTCTAAAAGACACTTCAAAGTTCAGATCTGAATTTCAAGTTCTTATCAGTATTTTATACTTTTTGAAGAAAGGGCCTGTTTAGTTACTTCAGAGGCTGCCAGCAACCTAATTGCCTGGTCATCTCTACATAGAAGGTGCATAATCTGTTTACTCAGACCCTCATTGCATGGTACATTTGTGTCTGCACTGAATTTGATTTGGCTGAATAGACAACTATTAATAATCAAATCAAACAGCTATTTCCCCAATTCTTACTGCATAATTTTATTGTGTTTTTTTTAGAATGGCCTTCCTGATACTCAAGCCAAGTTCCACATCATGTTTCTATTCTTTGCTGCAGCTATGTTTTCTGTCAGTCTGTCTTCTCTCTTTGGCTATCACTGCTGGCTTGTCAGCAAGAATAAGTCGACATTAGGTAAGTGGGTTTAATGCTTCTCTGTTTGACAGCAAGAAATAAATTATAGATGAATGCTGTATGTATGGGAGAGTAATGGAAAGAAGTGAGCAGTCCTCTGCAGGTTCCTTGGATCCTGGCTGGAAGTGCCCATGAGATCTGACAGTGTCCATACTCTTTCCCTCTTCCCCCAAGTGGCCAAGCTATTAGTAAGATTATCCTCTTTCTCCCACTTCCTTCCATCCACAGATTGTTAAAGCTGTGGATTTCTCTTTTTTTTCCAATACAGAAGCTGAATAAACTTTAAAAAAAGAGATCTCTTTGTAATATGTGCTCACACTAGTGCTTCTTGTTGGCATTCTTGACCTTTGCTGTGGTATCTTGGGTCTGGTCAGTGACTCCAGCGCTTCATTCCTACCTTTTCCCCCTGCAGAACCTAAGCTACAGTTTTATTTTAAAGCTGTGAAAGGCATAGGTATTAATTCCAGAACTCTGCATGTACTAGAGGCAAGGATAGTAAAAATAACATATAACCTGATAGAGTGTGCTGGTTGTTGCTCTGGTGTTGTTAGTTTTCATCAGCCTGGCTGAGCACAAAGAGGCAGTGTCAGAGAACAATCTGATACAGAAGAGCAGACTTTAAGGCAGTGCTTCACAGAGTCACAGAATGTCAGGGATTGGAAGGGACCTGGAGAGATCATTTAGTCCAGTCCCCAAGTCAGTGCTGGAACACCCAGTTCACATCACACAGGAAGGCATCCAGGCAGTATTTGAACATCTCCAGAGGAGACCCCACCCCCTCTCTGGGCAGCCTGTGCCACTGTTCCGTCACCTTCACCATGAAGTAGTTTTTTCTCATATTTCTGTGGAACCTCCTCTGTTCCAGCTTGTACCCACTGCCCCTTGTCCTATCATTGGAGGTCACTGAGAAGAGCCTGGTTCCATTCTCTGGGCACTCGCCCTTTCCATATTTATAGACATTAATGAGGTCAACCCTCAGTCTCCTCTGAGCTGAAGAGATCCAGCTCCCTCAGCCTTTCCTCAGAAAGGAGATGCTCCAATCCCTTCATCATCTCTGTGTCTCTGCACTGGACTCTTTCCAGCAGTTCCGTGTCCTTCAACTGAGGGCCCCAGAACTAGAAACAATATTCTAGATGTGGTCTCACTGAGGCAGAATAGAAGGGAAGGAGAACCTCTCTCCTCCTACTGACCATGCCCCATCTAATACACCCCAGGATGCAGTTGCTATTTAATAGTAAATGAGCATGGAGACCTGAAAGGCTGTGTCACAATTGTGAGTTCTGGTTAGTACATAGTCATAGAGACACAGAGAGGACTCTGTGTTGAGAGTTAATTCTAAAAACCTCAAAGAAAATGGCCTGTGCCTCTACAATAGGAGTGTATATACTACTGCATTTATTATGAGTGTTAAATCAGGATTTCCCACAACCTGGATTGTCTGGTAACAAATCTTCTTTGAAAAATAAAAAAAAAATAGGAGGGGTAGAAGAGCTGAGTGCCAGTCCTGTGCTGTATCCTGGACTGCAATAATACCAGTCTGCAATATATTCATTAAAGTTTCTAAATCTCTGTTGATCTAAGTTAATTAGAGTAAGCTAATGAATTGGTCTGCTTTTTTTGGTTCTCTTGGAATTTAACAATATATGGGAAACTTTGGATATTTATCATTGGAAGAAGAAAGCTTGTTTGCATCAAGTTTTCTCTAGGGTTTACTGGGCACTTCAGTTTCTGAAAATCATCTACCTTAAAATGAGTACTGGGGAAAAAAATGGTCAATCTGGCTGTAAGTGGAAAAAAAGTTTTATTAATGATGCTTAAAAGAATGGAAATAATTCAATATTCTGTTTATAAACTCTTCATGTAAAGTTCATGCCAACAAGAATTTGTTCAAAGATAACATTTCCAATTCAGCATTTCATGTTTTTAAAACCAATTGTATTCCATGCAGGTAATAGACCATTTTTCTGTACACTTATGCTATCGCAGAGATCAGTTAGACTCTTCTTGGTATTACAGTTTTGGAAGTTGTTTGATATGTGAAACCCTGATTATATAACAGTTTGATAGTGAAGCCATGATAGTTTCAGTTTTGATTGAAGATAAATCATTTGAGGTATTTTCTATCCTTACACGGGCATCTGAAAGGATATTCCTGTTTGCACTTCCCTCTTCTTTAAAACAACTTAGAACCAATGCACACTACAAGTTGAAAGTAATTTCCAGCAATTTCTAGCCAAAGATTTACTGCAGACAGACAATCTCTGCATAGTTCCAGCATGATTTGTGTGAGTTGTGCTGTCAGGATTTCAGGACATGGTTTATCTACTGTATATAGCTAATTAAAGGAATTAAATGCCTATCAGTCACTTGGTGGAAAGCGAATGAGATTTCTGCTCCAGGCACTTTGCAACACTTAAAGCTATATTTAGCTTTTTTGTCCAGAATTATGGGTTGTACATTCATGGGGAATAATCTGGATCTACAAGCAAAATGCTTGCTTTATGCAAGCACAAAGTATTTTCATACCACAGGGTGTGAAAAGACAGTCTTACTACAGGAGTGGGATAAGCTTTTCTTCTTGTCCATTAATCTTTCTATAGCAAAATCTTCATTGAGATTTTTCCTTCTCTGGAACTCTCTGTGGTAGTCACAGGCTGAAATCTTCTGACTTTCATAGCATCAAAAAGGTGGAAGGGACCCTCAAAGGTCATGTAATCCAACACCCTATAGTGAGCAGGGAAATCGGGTTGCTCAGAGCCTCAGCAAGCCTGGACTTGATTGCCTCCAGGGATGGGATTTCCACCACCTCTCTGGCCAACCTGTTCCAGACTCCATGAATGGACTGACTTCCCCTGGCATTCCACCTTTCATCGTGGGTGATCAGTCCAATTTCCTAAATACTGGTGGGAAGTGTAAACATGTTATTTTGTGAAGAGTATAACTGATTTTCTTTTTTCTTTTAAGAGGTATTCAGAGCACCCATATTTCGTCATAGAACAGACAAGAATGGCTTTAGCTTGGGCTTCAGCAAAAACCTAAGGCAGGTGTTTGGTGATGAGAAGAAGTACTGGTTGGTGCCTGTGTTTTCAAGGTATGCTCATTTTTTAACATTTCATTTGTTGAATAATCAGGAACCACGTGGTTTGAGCGAAGGCTAGTTTGTTAAAATAATATATTGTAATATTCACTTAAGAGAAACAGCTCTTCAATTTTTATTTTTTTTTTAGGTATGTCATTAATTCTGATTTTTTTTTAATGTATGACACTATTTATGAATTTTTATGTCTGACACTAATTCTGAATTTTTCAGTCTAGGGGATGGTTGCTCCTTCCCAACTTGCCTTGTTAATCAGGACCCAGAACAAGCTTCCACACCTGGTGCTCTTAATTCAACATCCAAAAAGTAATCTGCCTTTTGTTACTCAATACTTGATATTCTGTTTTTTCCTGTGCATGTAAAAATAGAACCATGTATGAGATGCTTATTTAGCATATGAAATGTATCTTATTAATAAATCAGATTTTAAACAGCAAAGCCAATCCTCAGATTAAAATTATGCTAATAATTTTGTCTCAGTTCAGTGTTACTCCAGAAGGTGAATTTCCCATGCCTGCTAAAATAGGATCTGTAACATTCTGTCCTGCATGTGTATGAGACAGTCAGCCAGCCTGTCTGTGATGCAGGTGCATTACCTTGCAAGGCTTTTGGGGAAAGCTGGCTTCTTCATAGCCAGTGTAAAGATGCTTTGTGTAGAAGAATCCCAGCTCTCAGCACTTCAGCTGAAGCACAAGGAGCTGCCTAAGAATCATGTAATAGTTTGGGCTGGAAAGGACCTTAAAGATCATCTAGTTCCAACCCCCCTGCCATAGGCAGAAACACCTCCCACTAGATCAGGTTGCTCAGTGCCTTGTCCAGCCTGGCCTTAAACACCTCCAGAATAAAATGCATGTGTTTTATTTCTGCTCTTAATAGGAGACATGTTCTTATTCCTCACCATACAGTCACAGACTTCTTTAAAGTGTGAAAAGCATGCCGGTGTTCCTTAAACTAAATCAATATGGTAATTTCATATTGTAACTCTTAAGTAACCTTTCTGTAATGGAAAGTGTGACAAGTGTAGCAGACTTGAATTGTAGTAGAATAAGAAATGATAACAAAATTGTGTTGACAGTCTTCTATTCATAACAGAAATGCATTGCTCTTCAGCTAGCTGCTTATTGATGTTTTAAATCTTACCTTGGTGATTCGCAGCTTCCATTAGGCAAGAGATTTTGGAGGTGTTATCTCTACTGTTTATCATCTCAGGTTGGTTATAGCTGGAGTGAATGTGGATGGAACTGAAGCTCGTATATTAATGTATAATATCTGTCAGAGACAAAATGAAAGTGTTTCCCTGTTTGCTGCAGGGGAGTTGAGCTCGCCTGTGTGACAGCTGCAGTGTAATGGAATGATAAAAGTGTAGTGATTCATCAGAAAAGAAGCAAAATAGGGAAACAAACTGTAAGGTGTGATAACATAATGAAAAATTACTGCAGTTTACTATAGTGTTCTTTTTGTTTGCATTACAGTGAGAACCACCTCTTCCCTGCAAAGCCACTGCGTGATTCCCAGAGCCACCTTCTTACGGACACACCATCTTGGTCAGAAACCAGTGGAAAGGCTGAAAAGGGCAAAATTGGTAAGGAATTCATAGAATCATAGAATGATTTGGGTTGGAAGAGCCCTTAAAGATCATCTAGTTCAAAACCCCCTGCCACAGGCAGGGACACCTCCCACTAGATCAGTGCCTTGTCCAGCCTGCCTTTAACACCTCCAGAGAGGGGGCAAATTGATTTATGCTGCAATTACTAGATTTGTAATAAACTACTTTGGGAGGATATAGTATAAAAATGAGCAAGGTCACTTGGGTTTTGTATTCATGAATAAAAATTCTTGAAGCTTTTTTTAAATATATGTTTGTAAGAAGTTGCATGGATCAAATTGCTGTGCCCTTCCCAGTAAATCGGAGTAAGTAATCCTAAGCCTAGCCCTAACACTAGTAGGTACTAATTATCTTTTAGGCTGAGCCTAACAATTCTTTGGGAACAAATTTCTTACAGCAAAATATGAAACCTTGTTGCAACTAGTGAAAATCTCTGTAGTGGAGACACGACAGAAAAAGACTTGGAAGTAGCGGGATGATATCAAGATAATTGATCACTAAAGGTTGTGCTATTTGACAGAAGAGATAGGAGACATTTTCCTGTGAAAATTTTTTTTTTTCTTTAAAGGTATGAGCAATCCTGCATTAACCATGGAAAATGAAACCTAGTTTCCCTTAAGAGAAACATCTGAATACATGAGGAAAGGTATGTTAATATTCTATGTAGTTAATATGCTGTTCTATGATTTCTTACCACATGCACAGAAGAAATAATTCAATTCCTGTCTCAATTATTTTTTACCTTGAGGTAAAAACCTTGAGTTGCACACGAATCCATAGTTTTAAACTAAAGCTCTGATTTCTTGTTTTTTCATGCTTGTAAAATCATAGAA
>VZTY01015437.1:17795-29167 GCA_013400935.1 Turnix velox
TCAGATGTGTTTTCAGAGGAAAGATATATTCAGTGTTGAGTATACTCTGCAAATATAGTCTCAAAATGCTGTCTACCCTCTTGGGTCAGACAACAGTAGATATAAGTTAACCTCAGTAGATGACCACCAGAATGAGAGCAAATACAGCATTGCATGTTCGTTATCCACTAAACTAAAAAATCTGACTAATTAGCATTTAAAAAAAATGGGCAGTTGCTCCAACCCTTTGATCATCTTCGTGGCCCTTCTCTGGACCCTCTCCAATAGCTCAATGTCCTTCCTGTGTTGAGGGCTCCAGAAGTGGACGCAATACTCCAGGTGGGGTCTCACCTGTGCCGAGTAGAGGGGTAAAATCACCTCTCTTGACCTGCTGGTCACACTCCTCTTGATGCAACCCAGGATTTGGTTGGCCTTCTTGGCTGCGAGTGCACATTGCTTTTAGGTAGTATTATATTAGTATTATTCCCTTTCCCTACAAAAATAATGAAATTGTGACCGATCAAGCTATCCAGCAGATCTTTTGTAAAGCTAAGTCTGAAAACCAACTTAGTTCTTAATTCTGAAAGCAAAGACCATAGCTTGGTCGACCATAGCATGTGAAAGCCTGTCAGGAAATGAAAGGAAAACAGATTTATTCTAATATGTAAAACTATTAGCAGCTTGTTCTTCTATGCCAGGTACTGAGCATCCTGTTCAATGGCTTTCAAAGACAAAAAGTGCCCCTATGGCTTCCTGAACATTCTGCCATCTGTTATTTTATTATTTTTTGCATTGGTCACTTGCAACAGAATTCTCAGAGGACAGGTCTGAGAAGCAGGTAGGAAATTCTGGTGTATAGGAGAAGGAGACCTTAATAATTGGGTTGGGAATGAATGAACACAATCATCATTTGCTTCCATATTTGAAGAGTCAACTATCTACTACTCGAANTCGCTTCCATATTTGAAGATTTCTAGTCCTTCCAAAGCTTATGGGAGTCAACTATCTACTACTCGAAACTGGATGAAAAATTTACTTCAACCCTAATAAGAATTTCAGCATACTAAACAATTTACAATTTTCCAACAACACTGGAGAAGTTGTTCCAGTAAGGTCATTCCCATCTCTGCTATTAGAAGCACTTTTTCAGTCACAGAAAGCACCTCAAGTAAATGTCCTTCACTTGTGTGTGATGCGACTCCTGGGTCTGCTGGCATGGTTGTGGGGCTGCTCTCAATTACTCCTAGAGGGCGTGAAAGGCATGGAAAGCCATCAGAGAACTGATCAGGTGTTGTATGTTGGACCATGGTCAAGGCAGATAATAAAAATGGTGTGTGTGAAGATACCAACAGATGGCCTGTAGTTTGTAACCAAATAGGTCCCAGAAATTCAGTGGGATTTGTCAGAGAAACTGGACATTTTTGACCCTTAGATTCTAGTTTTATATGAAGTGGTGAATGAAGACACAGACAGTTCCACATATAGGTACAGCTATAAACTTGATGGTGGTGTGAAATGCTAAAGTGTTGAAAATGTGGGTGTCAAATGAACAGTTAGAGATGAGCAAATTATTCTCAGCTGGTGTCTGCAATTTTGACTGCACTGTGTAGGTCTGGGGTTTTTTTTTTAATAGAATCTAAAAAATCTCATTTCTAACCACTCATTCAAAATGTAAAAAGACATTCTTCTGCCCTGTTTAATCCATCATTTTTTTTCAACAAAACAACAGCTTCTGGAAAAGAATAAATTATTCTTCTTCAGTTAGTGTAACGTCTTAAATGTCATCACTGCTCAGAAGTGAAGCATTGGCTGGGCTATTGGATGGGCTATGCTACACAAATGTCAGTAACTGCAACCAGTTTTGTCAGGTTGGAGTTCTACTTTCAACATTTTTAATGCTTTATTTATAGAATCATAGTTTGGGGTGGAAAGAAACTTTAATTGTCACCTAGTCCAGTTCTCTTTCCCTGCAACAAGCAGGAACAACTTCACCCATGTTAGGCTGCTCAGAGCCCCATCCAACCTAACCTTGAATGTTTCCAGGGATGGGCCATCGACCACCTTTTTGGGCAACCTGTGCAAGTGATTCACCATCTTGCTGTCTAATCTAATCTTTCACTTTAAAGCCACTTTGTCCTATCACAGCAGGCACTTCTAGAAAGTCCTCCTCATTTTTCCCGTGGGACCCCCGTCATGTACTGGTAGGTTGCTAATAAGGACTCCCCATAGCCTTCTCTTCTCCAGGCTGAACACCCCCAGCTTTCTCAGCCTGTCCTCATGGCAGAGGTGCTCCACCCCCCTGATCATCCTTGTGGCCCTCCTGTGGATCTGTTCCAACAGACCAATGTCTTACTTACACTGGGAGCTCCAGAGCTGGATGAAGAACTGCAGGGGGGGGATCTCACCACGGCAGAGCAGAGGGGTAGAATCACCTCCTTCACCCTGCTGGCCACAGTTTTTGATACAGCCAGGTTGCCGTTGGCTTTCTGGGCTGTGAGCACACATTGCCAGCTCATGTCCAGCTTTTCACACACCTCCAAGTCCTCCTCATCAGGGCTACTCTCTATCCCTTCACCCCCACCCTATGCTGATACAGGGGACTGCCCGATCAGGGTGCAGGATCCTGCACTCAGCCTTGTTGAACCTCATGGGCCCACTTCTCAAGCCTCTCCAGGTCTCTCTGGATGACATTTGCTTAACCAACAACTTTTAACCTTTAATCTTTCTTTGAACAGTTTGTACATTTTATCACTTGGATTACTGTGAATATCAAACATGACCTGGCATTGTTCTCAAAATGCTGAAAGTGGTTATTTTAAAGCTTATTTAGCTTGATAAACATCTCATGCACTCTTTTTGTAGTTTTGGTTTTTGTGGTTTTTTTAAAATCTTTTAGTCCAGACTGAAAAGGTAACCATTAGATTTGTGTTTGCAGCCTGATTACCTCACCTCCTGGGTATTGGAGGGATTGTTTCTTTATTTTTTTTTTCATCTTTTTATCAGCATCCATTTTGAAGGGCAGCTTTTTAAAGAGACATCACCTTCAGAGGAGGGTACATTCTAAAAGTAGTTGTAGAGCCACAGGGAAGTCAGGGAAGTCAGTTTTGCCTCAAAAACTAAGGCCTGATGATTTCTCTGTCGTGAGCATATTGTACCATCAGCTCTGTCTGAGATATTTCTGTGTGGCAATTAAAACACCTTCTGGAGATGTAACAAATATGCACACAATGTAATCTAGCTTAAATGTGTATATATACACAAATATGTCTGACATACAGTTACTGGAATATAAAACATTTTTACTTTTTTTTTTTCCTCAGGAACTACTTGGCATTTAACCCCATTCCTTTACTGTCAGTACTTGAGTTACTTTTGTTCCTAGAGAGTAACTAGAATACTCCATTGACAATGAAATCACAACAAATTTCACCTTTGGCATGACAAATAACAGCCTATAGCCCCAGCTAGCACTAGTAATTTAAACTTCTATCCCAGTTAAGGTTATGTTCAGTATCCTGTAATTCTTTGTCATTAACAGGAGAGAGCACTAGATATGATTTACCCTAATGTAAAAGAGAACTGTTTTTTAATGCTGTTGTTACCTGGAAGTACTTTAAAAATATCTCACTTGGTTTAGTAGCCTGGTGGCCTGCTTACTATATACTCTCTTTAATCACTATCACCCTGAAGTGGATTAGTAGGGTACAGGATGGGCAGGCCTAGGAGTAATACAGATGCAAATTACAAGAGGGGAGATTTAGGCTGGAGATAAGAAACAAGTTCTTTCATGGGAGGGTGGTGATACACTGGAACAGGCTGCCAGGAGAGGTTGTGGATGCCCCCTCTCTGGAGGTGTTTAAGGCCAGACTGGATGAGGCATTGAGCAACCAGGTCTAGTGGGAGATGTCCCTGCCAACCCAAAACATTCTATAATTCTGATATCACAACCATGAACAGTCTTCCTGTGGTCTTCTTCAGGGTGGGACTTTCATTCAGATGTTTGCCTTTCCCTTTGGGTTGATGAGACCTGTTGCAATTGCTTATTTAAGTGTTCTTCAATCCTAATGATGTGTTTTGTGATTAATGCTCTGTTCTAGTTCAAGAAAAAGCTGTTGTCAGAAGGAAGATGCATTCTTCCAACTCTCAGCCCTGCTGGCCAGCTGCTCCTGTCTGCTCCTGTGTGGATGTGCTCAGAAAACAAACTGACAGACAATGCGCTGTCTCCATGTCACTGCTTGAAACATGAAACTCAATATACTACTTCTGAACCATATAAGGAATGTTTCAATTTAAAATTACTGGTCTTGAACAGCAAAGAGTGATTCTGAAATGAAAAAAAAAAAGTACAAAGTTACTATTGTAAGAATTCAATGGCTGGTTTTACTTCAATATTCAGCACAAGGAAATGTGACTTCCTTCCCCATAAGCCCGTGTGCTTTCCTATTGTTAAAAATTCACCCCTTTATTCAAATTGCTGTAAGTAGTTTACTTTAAAATCAGATTTTTGCACTACTGGGAGAACAGCCAGTGTCAATGGCAAATAATGTCTTGGTAGACTGGATTTTCTTTTGAGTGCTTGGTAAGTAATTTTTGAAGATAAGGAGCCCCTCAAATGGAGGGTCTGACTACTTTTTGGAAAACATTATCAAAGAGTTCTATTTTCCCTCAGATCTGTACTACCAAGAGGATGAAAATTTGCAGAGAGGGTGGGAAAAATCCCACCTTTGTTAATTGAATGCTGCTGTGGGTCACTGGTAAGGGGAGTGATAAAAAGCCTGCATTGAGGTGTGTAATACATAAATGAAGCTGGACAACTGAGGGGTTTGATGGAGCTGCACAGGACAGTGCTATGAAATGGGGATTTTATTGTCCCATTTGGAGCTGTTAATCCTTTTGGGAAATGGATGTTGGCATTTTGATCCAGAAGTCTTTTTACCAACCCACATTATGAGGGACACCATCCTTCAAAATCCTAGTTTCTTATTAACCAATGGTTGTCTCCGAATTTTTTCTTTTTCACTTGTTCTTTAAGACACTGCCTTTCTTAGTGCATAAGCGAATGAGTATCATGTACAATCAAGGAGAGCTACTATTCTAACTTGTGATATTTGCATTTACAGGACTACAGAGGTTTGATTGCAATGCCAAAAAAAGCCCCTTCATTTAAGTTAGGAGCTGGCAGATTGCTTAGGATCAGTGTTTCACCGGCCAGATGATGTAAGATGTGTCGCCAACTTTTCAAAGTCAAGGGAGTTTGCAGCAACACAAATCTGATTTGTCTCGTGCCTTTTGTATACACTACACTTACAGTATCAGTGTTTACATTGAAATGCAAATTGTTATTCTAAAAACAACTTCAGGAGGAACTTGCTTGTGCTTTCTCAATGGCTAGATAAAAAGAAAGACTAGTCCAAAAAAGAAACAAGTGAAAACCTCTCAGAGTAAGCTCAACTCAGTTGAATCAGGAAAGTGCTTCTGCTGCCAAACCCTAATGTAAAGACGCCACTTGTTTGTTTGGAAAACTGGCAGCAAGACTGTCTTTATTTTATCCTTTTTTTTTGTTTGTTTGTTTGTTTTTTAAATCTCAAAATTTTACCAGCCTGAAAACAACAGTTTCTTAACCAGAAGTGCCAGAGCTTGGATCCCTTGATGTAAGACACCTTTTTAAAAACGAGCATGAAGGTAGCATTCAGTTTACATGATGCCTGCAGCTATCTAGCAACCAAAAGTCTTTTCACAGCTATTTATTCAGTGTTGTCCTGTCAGCTTACCTCATAGCAGTGTTTGGTTAAAGGCTAACTTGTCAAGGGATAAGGGGGAGAGGGAAAAATTGTATATATATATTTTTATCACTTCAGGTTCTCTACCTGTATAGATAGTCTTGTTTTTTACACGGTCAGTCACAGGGTGGTTTGCCATGGAGCATGTTTTTGAAAATACAGAGTAAAAAAATTGAATTTCAGCTTTGGTGTAACTTGCTCCATGTTTTTACTTAAAGGCAAAGAACAGATTTCTTCTCCAGCTAAATTCAGAATGGATGTCAGCCTCCCTGACTTATGTGAAGACTCTGAAAGCGCTTGGTAAGGCTGAGGAGCAAGAAATTCCTGACTCAGAACTCACACATAGAAAGCACAATAGCCCTAATAATTTGTAGCTTTGATGTAGCCAGAGGCTGTCCCTCTAACAGAGTAGTGATGGAAGCACAGGAAACATGAAGGGAGAAGAAAGGGGAAGAGAAATAACAGAAGTTACAGAATAACAGCTGATTTGAGCTTGAAGGGTTGCTCTCAGGATGGTCAGGAGCTGAGTCTCCATCAAGAGTACTGTCAGCAGGCTTTCGAAGGTTCCTGGCAGTTCTCGCTGTACAGAGTATGGACAAAAAAAGTGAGCTAAACACATTCCAAAGTATAATTTCTTCTCTTCTTGGCTTTAAACTCTCTCATACTTCACAGAGCAAGATGGAAAAGGTCTTTTGACCTATTAATGCTGTTACAGTACATGAAGGAGAACTTCTGCAGAGGTAAGAGGAGCAAGTCTGCAACATTGTCTGCTTACACTAATTCTCATTTATATTCTATCTAGACACTTTACTACAGCCTTTTGTGTAATTTCTATATTTTTTTTAAAGACTGCTTTTTACCTACTGTACAGTTACGAATCTACTTTTTTGCTAAATAGAAAATACTAGCCCTGATATTTATCTAGCAGAACAACTGAATTTCAGACTTCTGTGGAATGAGTTCCACATACTCCTCAGATGGACCAGAGTCTCTAATAACAACAGTGCTAAATTTATTATGTATATAAGCAAACAGTCATAACCCCAGCCATCCCTCCCCCTGCCTAACGAGGTGGCCTTTCTCCTCCCACTGCGTCCCCTTGGAAAATGCAACTCATCAGTGGTGTGTCCTGTAGCAGACACACCAGGAGGACATCTCTCAGGCCCAATAGGGGGACAAATGGTGGCTGCCACCCTTCCCCGCTGGTGTTAAATAGGAGAGGGGGCTGATTTGGAGAAGCTGAGAAGGGGAGGAGTCTCCAGTGGAGCCCAGGTGTGTGGGATTTGGGGGAAAATGGGCTGGGAAAGGGTTTGTGTGGGGCAGAAGCAGGAGATGAGGAAAAGAGGGGTATTTGGAACCTGCCTAGAGGTAGCTGAGAAGGGGAGGAGTCTCCAGTGGAGCCCAGGTGTGTGGGATTTGGGGGAAAATGGGCTGGGAAAGGGTTTGTGTGGGGCAGAAGCAGGAGATGAGGAAAGAGGGGTATTTGGAACCTGCCTAGAGGTAAACTGGGGAGAGGGAGAGGAATGGAAGGACTTGAGTGTTCACACTGGAACAGGCTGCCCAGAGAGGTGGTCCCTGGGAGACATCCAAAGCCAGGCTTGCTGAGGCTCTGAGCAACCTGATCTAGTGCAAGATGTCCCTGCCCATGGCAGGGGAATTGCAACTAGATGTTCTATAAGGTCCCTTCCAACCCAAAACACTCTATGATTCTATAAGAAGCTTCCTAAATTTGTACATCAGAATAAATCCAGTACACATCTGCACCAAAAGTTGACCACACGAGTTCTTTGTCAGTTGATGCACTGGTGGTGGAATGCCCAAAGTCTTCACAGAGAACTGGATTTGTTAAGAAGTTGTAGCACCTGGATGTTAGTGAGCTCCTCTCACTGAGCAACTGGGTACAGCTGCTGCTATGCACTTTAATCCTCTAACTTGAGAGGAAAAAACACTGCAGATCAAAGCTTCTTTAGTAGAGTACAACTGTGGGCAGGTAACTGAGGAAATTATTTTTAAGTGTTTGTATACTTAAAATCGGGGTCTTCAAGCAAGAACTGGCAGGAGGCAAGTTTGCTGTAGTGCATGGTGTGCTGTAGCAGTTGTTAGTGGTGATTTGGTCTGAGAGGTCTTGCCTCAGTTCTCTTGGCTGATGTGCAGGAGGGGAAAATATATTTCTACGTCAACTTATTGTATGACTTTGCCACTTGTTAATGTGCTGCTCACATAAATAAATGCTTCATGTTCAGCAAGTCACCCACATAGCAGTCATTGATGGATTCTTACAATCCACCTGATTTTCTTTGCCAAGAATCTTGGGATGGGTTAGATCTCCCTCTGCTGCAGAGGAATGAGACCATCTACTCTGCAGCCTCTAGAAATGCAAGAGCAATTACATGGAGACAAAAGCAGCTTTCAACTGCGTAGTTCATGTATGATTTGCTGTTTATGCTCCAACTTTTGACCTTTTTTATTTTTCAAGCCCTTTCCATTAATATTTGTGTTAAAACACATACAAATGTTCTCATCCTTCACAACAGAAAAACCAGAACATGCTGCTCTGCTGCATGGGTGACCGTGTGTCTTTAGGCTAGACAAGGCATTGAGCTTCACTTGTTTGTCAGCGACCTTGTAAGAGGACAGAAAAAGCAACCACTTTCTGGGGTGAAGTTTTGAGCAAGTGGCACCTGACTTAACCTGAGGAGATCCTTGCCTGCTTTCCCCTTGTAGTTCTACAGTTGTTTCCTTTTTAAATTTTTCATTGGCATTCTTCTCTTCCTCTTCCACTTCCCATCTAGAGAAGTCCAGGGGGAAAAGCCTTTCATTCGAAACGTACAATCAGGGTCTACATCCAAAGGTTTATTTGAGGTAGATAATTCCTTCATTTCTCCAACTTTTCCTTATGGCACCCCCTCATTGAAACACAGTCACTGAGCCTTGCTGAAATCTGGCTGTGTCATTTCCAGTAGCTGGGGGAAACAATTCCATCTTTTCTAGAGGTGTTTAAGGCCAGGCTAGACAAGGCATTGAGCTACCTGGTCTAGTGGGAGGTGTCCCTGCCTATGGCAGGGGGGTTGGAACCAGGTGATCTTTAAGGTCCCTTCCAACCCCAACCATTTTATGATTCTGTATTTTGATCTTGCCTGGTATGTGGGGGGTTTTATAGAATCATAGAATAGTTTGGGTTGGAAGGGACCTCAAAGATCATCGAGTTCCAACCCCCCTGCCATGGGCAGGGACACCTCCCACTAGACCAGGCTGCCCAGTGCCTTGTCCAGCCTGGTCTTGAACACCTCAAGAGAGGAGGCATCCGCAACCTCTCTGGGCAACCTCTTCCAGTATTTCACCACCCTCACTGTAAATAATTTCTTTCTTATATCTAGTCTAAATCTATCCCCCTCCAATTTATATCCATTGTTTCTAGTCCTCCCATCCGATATTATGTTAAAATTCCTTGTGTTAAAAATTCCTTATATATACGTGTTTCTCTTTTTCCCCCCTCATACCATCATTCTTCTCTTTCCTTCCTGGCTTTCTTCTTTCCCTCCCTCCCGCAGTTCTCTCCAGGCCCTGCTGCAACGACCCCAATTCCACCACGGCCCCTCCATGCCCTGCTGCGTGCCGCGGTGGCCTGTGGCTCCGGCGCAGCTTCTACAGAAAGCGGGACAAGTGCAGGCGACAAAAACGTCGCCTTGTTTCCCAGCAAATCCAAAATGCCGACTAGGGGAAAGAAACCCCCAAAATTAGAAGCGCCACAGCAGAGCTCTCATCCCCAAATACTCTCCTACCAACACTTTCCCTCACTCAAAAAGGCGGCCGCGCATGCGTTTTAAGTGCACTGACTCTACGCACGCACAACCACTGACGCACATACAACCTGTTTGCCCTCACTTAAAATGGAGGCCGCGCATGCGCAGTATGAGCTCAAACGCCACACAATCGCCCTGCTGCCCCTACTCCAACCCCCTGCCCTCACGGCTAATGACGGCTGTCGAATGGAGCAGCCGCGGCAGCGCTCCCCATCCACCCGACGGCGCCCATGACCTTAGTTTGAGGCTCCGGGGCGTCGAGCCAGCAGCGAGTCCGCCGTTCCCTGCCGGGACCGTTGGCGGCTGCCGCGGCTCCGGCACGGCTCACCGCTGCCGCCCCCACAGTGGCCCAAACACCTTCGCCAGGAGCCGACCCGGCCCGGGTGTTCTCCGCCCGATATCCCCGGCGGCGGGGAAAGTACAAAAATGTGCCGATTGCGGGCTCCCAGGAAGGCTGAAGGCGAGGCGGCGCTAACGGGGCGGCAGTACCGCGACACCTTCGCCAGGAGACGGGCGGAACTGGAGGCTGTGAGCTCCCGTTGATCGACTTCGTTCCTCTTCTTTCTTGTTCAGTTTTACGCTTGACACATGTTATTTTTCCTGTTCGTTGCCTTCTCTCCTTCCCTTGTTGCTCGTTTACTGTTTACTCTTTCTTCTCCCCTGTTATTCCCAGTTTTCCCCCCACCTCCTTTCCCTATTGCCCCCCCATCACTCGTTCCTCCCTTCCTCACTAGCCTGTTTGCTTCTTTTCCCCCCTCATTCTTCCCCTGCTCTCAATTATCTTTTCTTACTTTTCTCTTGTCCTTTGTATCTTTCCCCACCAACTCCAGCTTGCTCATTCATCCCAGCTAATGTCCTGTTCCTGATTTTGTATATTAATTCTTCTTTCTCTGCACATCCCATTTCTTCTCCTCCCATCCCTCTTTTTCTCTGATGTTCTTCCCCTTTTCCTTATTTTTTTCTTCTTTCCCCGACTCACATTTGCCCATCAATTCCCTGATCCCTGTTATTTTCTTCTCTTCTTTTTTTATTTTTTCTATCATTTTTTCCCTCGCAAATTGNTTCTCTTCTTTTTTTATTTTTTCTATCATTTTTTCCCTCGCAAATTGCCTGTTCTCCCTTTGCCCCTTCCCTCAGGTTTCTATGTTCAGTTCCTGTTCTTTTCACACTTCCCCTCTTTTTTATTCTCTTATCCTATGTTAGTTTTTTACTACTTTTTAAATTTTTTCATCCCCATTGCTTGTTTTCCATCTATTTCTTCCCGTTGTCTCTAAATTTTTTCATGTTTCCCCATCTCAATTTTCCTTATTTCCCCTCTTCTCCCATTATTTCTTCCCATTTTCCCTCTATTCCTCTTCTCCCTTTATTTCTATACTAATTTTATTTTCCTTGCATCCTGTTCCTTTTTTCCCCCCTACAGTTTTTCCACTCCATCCCATGTTTGTTCTGTCTCCTTTTTCCTCCTTTCTTGTTCATGGTTTCCCCCCATTTTCTGGTCTTCCTTTTTCTAAATCAATTATCTGTTCCATCCCCCGTTCCTTTTCCCTATTCCTCCCTAGTCTCTTGTTCACAGAATCACAGAATGACCCAGGTTGGAAGGGACCTCAAGGATCATGTAACTCCAACCCCCCTGTCTAGCAGGGCCACCAAACAAACACATTTAATAGATCAGGTTGCCCAGGGCCCTGTCCAACCCGGCCTTGAACACCTCCAAGGACGGGGCATCCACAACCTCCCTCGGCAGCCTGTTCCAGGACCTAACCACGCTCCTAGTAATGAACTTCCCTCTCACATCCAACCTAAATCTTCC